>JARACY010005271.1:0-22580 GCA_029255725.1 Scrobipalpa atriplicella | reverse complement strand
CCGCCTCAAACGATTGAAGTTTTCTTGAAAATCTATGTAGCTATTGAAATATTTATTAAAAATTCGGATGTGTCTTAACTTGTACTACAATGCATTATGACAATTTTATTAAAATCATTACACACTTTTGTAAAAACTTCAATCTATTGCGGTGGCACTAGGTATGCTATTTTGCAGCCTACTGTACATTTCTAAAGCATTTGCGTCATCAAACTACCAGGGCAGCTCAGTACCATCGTACTGCAAGAACTTCCCGCTATCAGACTCGCCGAGCTTCGTAATGGTGTCGAATATCCCACTGATACTGGTGTCCACATCTAGAGGCGCGTTCTTCCCGCCCATGTCGGTCTTCACCCAGCCCGGGTGCATTGATGCGACCAGGATCTTGTCCTTCTTCAAGTCGATGCTCATTGACTTGGTGGCGGCGTTTAGGGCGGCCTGCAGTCAGGAGATAAATATGTAGGCTTACCATAATTATTACACTCACATTGCGCGAAATATGAATGAATCAATCAATAGGTATGTTAGGCGAGTGCGACAATATGAATGAATTATAACGTTACGCGAGCGAAGCGTGCGCGTTAATGCACGAAATATAAATAAATATGCAAACTAACCGAGCGCGACATTTAATGAAATACAGCCGTCAGCCGAATCAAAAATCGAAAATAGGTCTTGACTAATACCTTAGAGCATCGATAGGGGTAGAACCCGCCTTGGTCGTTCTGTGCAATAGAGCCGAGGATGGAGCTCATGTTGATGACGGCGGCACGCTGGGTTCCCACTGGTTTGTCACCGTTGGCATCGGAAGCCGCCTTCAGAAGGGGTAGCAGAGTCTGGAAGAAGGACAAGTCACTTTTAAATTATAATTTTTCACATGGTTTCGTTGGATTTCGGGATCTCCCGCATAAAATAGGTCGGTTCCTATGGTCGCTGTCGCTGCGTTATCTATGAGCAAACTACGCCGGCCTATTTCGCGGTTTAAAAACTCGCTGCTATCAGGGTTCATCGGGTAGATAACTCACACGAGACAGGGTGACGACAGGAGAAGAATTTTAATTAAAGTAGTTACCTTTGTAAGTATGATTGGGGCAACAGTGTTGACGGTCAAGTTGTCGATCAGCTGTTCGGTCTTGACCAGCGGCAGTTTGGTGAACTTGGTGGTGATGCCGGCATTGTTGATCAGTAGGTTCAGGCCCTGGCTGCCGACTTGCTGCGAGATCGCGGATGCTACTTCGCTGTAAGCTGCTGTGTTTGTGACGTCTGCAAAAAAAAAAAATACAAAGAAAATCTATATTTTTTTTCAATTGTAATTATTTTTCTATTTATATAAAGATCAAACTTACCTAAATGTAAAATGTGAAGATTTTTATTCTCCTGCGCCAACTGGGAGAGCTCCTGAAAATACAAATAGTTCAAAAGTTATTTACAAATACCGCGGTATTTATGGCGCCATTATGATTAATTTTACTTCCGTTTCCAGGACATGATTTCGAATATTAATTATCAATTTATTGAATATACGATATTGGATTTTATTTAATATGATTCTGGAAATTATATTTTGTATTTTGTAATCAGATAAATCGTCATCCCTCATCGATTTGATGAGGTCATCAAAAAAGGTAGACGTCATGCTCACTACCACTTTTCAAGGCCGATGACGTCATGTGTCATTGCGAGCAAGTCGAATGTTCTATCTATCTCGCTCCCGCACAGTGGTTGATGTTTCATACAAAATAGCTCTTTGCTTGTGGGTGCTGTTATTCGGCCGTGAGAATTGCTCGATATTTCGTGTCTCTTTGTGATAACTCCCTGTGAAAGTGTTCCAACTACATAACCAGTGAATACCTAAACAATTTTGGAAACATGGCTCCTATCATCGGTAAGTAATCTAAGCCTGTACTAACCTCTGACGAGTTCCGGCAAGTTGCGAAGATTTTCTCAGCCTTGTTCTGTTTTGTGAGATATTTCACCATCCCCAGCCCCAGCCCTCTGTTTGCGCCAGTAATAAGAACACTTTTCATTTTGAACCGTGAAGATTGGTGCGCTTTCTGGAAATGTGATATAAAAGTTATCTTCCGATACCTTTTTTACTGTTTCATGAATACGCTACGCGTGTGTGAAGTTTTGTCTCTGTCTCGTAGCTTTTACGTCAAAAATGACAATCATCCGTAATGTTGTAAGATTTCATTTGATAATAAATCAACCAAATCAAAGAAATAATTTACTGGTGACCGCGAGACGGGCGTTCGGAAGCCGTAAGTAATCGCTGTGTGTCGTTAACTTTAGCCTTGAGACGGTCTCGTCGGCTAACCTCAACTCGGCAAGCCAGCCTACTCCACTTGTTTGACTGCTTTTGCTCACTTTCCACTGTATTTATCTCTTTTATCTATCTTCTTTTCACCCTATCATAGTTCTATTTGCCTCCCTAAGGCTTGGCTTGGGGATAGTGAAATATTACAATCATTGATTACAATGCATTTTTTTAAATTACACAACAATATTGTTTTTATTACTCTTACACTATCTAATTGTTGTATTTCTTCCTTTCTCCTTCTGTTACTGATTCTTCATTACCTAAACTTTTCTTTTCCAACTAACATACCTTGAGCATAATAATACTTAACAATTTTGTTCAATCTCGCCAGGCGGTTGGGCATGTTGTAGCCGTAAGAACAAGAGTGTTGCCCCTATAGAAATTATCAAAGGTAATATCACAGCTTTTGGGGTTTGTGTCACGACTTGTTCATCCAGTTTTGTCTCCCACTGGCTTTGTGCTGTGCCGAAACACTGAATTCATTGCATTCGCACCTTGTAGATGGAACATTCGACTATGACCTGGCCGTCATTGGTGGTGGATCCGGTGGTCTCGCTTGTGCGAAGGAAGCGGTGAACAATGGAGCTAAAGTGGCCGTGCTGGATTACGTCACACCGTCACCACAGGGCACGAAATGGGGTCTTGGTGGAACCTGTGTCAATGTGGGGTGTATACCTAAGAAACTTATGCATCAAGCTGCAATACTCGGAGAAAGCATTCATGTAAGTAATTTTTTTTTTATTTGATATTAATTTGATTTTTTAAAATGATTTAGATTTTTTTTTAATTACAACAGTATTTTTAAATAAAAGCATAAAAGAGTGTCTTATATAGGCTATTAAAAATAAAATGATATTGGATATCAATAAATAGATTATATAATCTATAACTGCTAAAAAAGATAAAGTATTGAATAAAAATTGATAAATCTTTTATGCTTTGATAAGAAATATCAATGAAATCCTTATAGCTTCATAGAGGGCTAGTTTTAAGACATTGTTTTTATTATAGGGCCTGGTAAGTGCAACTACCCCTGCTACCTCCTGCCTCCTGATTCCTGCCTGGACTAACACTTTGTAAAGTAACCATCCTTTCTTATCCTATCCTATCTTATTTTTATCTTATCTTCCTTATCCTCATTCTGGTAATCAACAATTTAGTACATAAATACCTATATCTGAAAGCATTTGGGATATTGTTAATTGCAGCTATCGGTCAGTCAGGGTTAGGTAGATTACATGAAATCTGCATGTAACCTACCCTAATGTGTATAATCTATGTCAGCCACACGCCACACCACAAGTTAGAATCACTAAGATCTGTACTTGCTTGGTTGCCTTACTTTTTTTTATTTTTATTTAAATGTCTTGTATACTTTGAACAGTGAGAATCCAGATGATACTATCCATTTCATACACTTTCTTAGTACTTTGTGGTACTTTCAAAATATTTTGATGAAATTATTTTAAAAATCAAGTTCCAATACCAATAATGCATTACCCTATTAATATATTTTAATTGTTTTCCTTCCTTCCATTTCACTGATTCACTTAGATAATAATAATAAAATTTTGTGGATAGGATAAAGTTTTTCATTTATACAATGTACATGATTAATCTGTTTTTATGAGCAATCATTTCATTACTAATTTAAATTATATTTTACCTGTAAACCCTTGCCTCATAGAAAATAAAGCAAAAAAAAAGAAAGCCTTGTGATCAGGGTTTCATGGGCTGACAACCTGTCATTACAGCAATATACAGATCTATCTTAAACAGCGCTCAAAATTTGTCAGATGTGGCGAAACGACCTTTGTTTGGGTCTTTGACGCTCGGCCTACCCCATTAGGTATAAAGGCGTGATTTATGTATGTATGTTGTGATCCTCTATTCTATATTTTCTATTACTAAGTATTTTCTCAGACTAATTTACTTTAAATTATTGCTATATTGCCTATTGTGTGCCTTATCTTCCTAATTCTCACATGTACAGTTACTGTGAAGTTGGACAGTTTATTAGACATTGTTTCAAGTAACACAAACAGATAAATGTATAATACATGTAGATTATGTTGAGAGGATTTGTTTATTAGTATAGAGTCTTTAGTCCTTAAGTTAACACGTTGACTGCTAAAATCGCCCATGCGCGTCGACCTTACTGTCGCGTCTGTGCTCACAAACACGCATCGTAGCTGCGTGAATTTGAGTAATCGACTGTGCTATGAACCGCAGATGCGTGTTCGGCTCTACCGGACGGTGTGCGCCTTTAGTCGACGCGCACTGGAGTATTGGTATCGCCGAACACGCCAGGTCGGCAGCTGTAGCGTTTTCGACACGAACACAACGGCAGTGCGGGGAACATGCTACACGTGTTGAGGCTAGCACGGCCGGCTGTTACCAAAAAGCAGCTTAGCAGCGAAAGTGTTAAGAATTGTATTTTTTCGGTAGCCTCAATAAGAAGTAGGTATTACATTTATCGTTCAACAGAGACAGAAGCAGAAGTTGCATAAGCTATAAAAAGAGTCGAATCGAAATCCTCACCATCTATTTTTTATTGGTTTTCCGCACCGCGGTTTTATGATTTATTCCCGAGGGAAGTAGATATTATCTCGCGGTAAAAAGTAGTCCTACCAAATTTCATCATAATCCGTTCAGCCGCTTAGGCGTGATGGCGTGAAAGAGTAGGTAACAGACAGACAGAATTACTTTCGCATTTATTATATTGTTAAAGATATTAGTAAGTATTCGTCTGATTCTGAGTATGGCGACAAAATAAATTAACTGAAACCGTAATCCATCATTAAAAACACAGTAACGCTGCTGGTTCTGCCTCGACGGTCGAGGTATGAAGGTCGCCAATTAGTTATTACTCGGCTTTGGGTGTTTGGATCAATAGTTTTATATGGTTTTATCGATTTTATCGGCCGTGTTGCTATGAGCTTGGTTCGGGCAATACAGGTGTCAGGTTACCATTGACTGTTATTGAAACAATATACTCGTATGTAATCAATCATTGATGACCTAGCTTTTTTTTCAACTGCAGTTTCTCGTGCTGGTCAATGATTTCTGTATTGGGAATAAGATTTTCCCGTGGTATATAGCCCATATTACTCTGAATACTATTATCTAGGCAACATGCTCCATCATCATCGTCTGCATCATCACTTTCCATCAGATGAGATGGCGGACAAATGGGTTGCCTAAAAGTAAAAAAAAAAAGAATACTACAACTTTTTGAAATTAGTAGATACAGTAGTTAATGAAATAATTAATTTCTCTTAAAATACATAACATTTCTTTTCATCATATTGGTAAGAGCAATATGCGGACCGCCAGTTATATTCGTATGGCTTGAACTTGGCTTGGTTGGTACGCAACGTATCCGAATTTTTCCGTAAGTAAAATAGTTCCTACGTACTATAAAAATACATTACTCGGGAATCTTGGCAGAAGATTCCAATGTTCGCCGAATTTTTGGATAGTAAGATGATGGGTATAATTAAATAGTCGGTCATGCGCCCTGTCCGCCTGTCCAAAACCGTAGCCGACGTATCGCTACAAACTGCGCTACGAGGATCGGACTATAGGGCCAGGGCAGTGCAAATATACGAAAACTGAGGTAGGCTCCTGCTAAATTAAAGTAAGACTCGGTCGTACTCACTTTGGAAAAATTGGTCGCGTTGGCTTACTTTAATTTATCATGTTTTAGGCTCCTGTTTTGGACCTCCGGATATATCTCTGTTCGTGCCGTTCATACTGTTCCATTAGAGGTAGATATCAAAGTAATAGAGATTCACTTGTGTGTTACAAAACCACTCGGACACTAAAAACAAGTTTCACTCAGAATCATCATAATATTGAACAATCCATTTTCGTGCGGCCTTCAAAGCGATTCACGGCTTGCGTGACGAAACAAGCAGAACGTTCTAATCATGCAAATTTGTCCCAAGTGCAATATTAGGTACTAAAAATGGGGCGATAATTAGAATTTTATTCTATAATCTTAAACCGTTGTTATGGAGCGTTAGAATAAAGAAAAAGAATCGTTTATTATAATATTTATAATCGGTATTTAAAGATGGTCAATATTATAAAGTTCTCCTAAACAGCCGTCAACAACAGCATGCAAATCTTAAGTAATTAATTTACAGTAAAGTATTGGTAACATAAAATAATAATAAAATAACGTAAAATATAATACAAATTGTCAAATTAATAATTATATTAGAATTTAAAAAAATCGTCTAAACTATAAAATCAATTATATATAAAAACAATTAATAGCAGCAAGTTATTTAGGTATTGCCGTGTAATTTGTAAAAGGCAAATGAAACAAATACGTATAAAACGTGGTGTAAGGGATACCTTCCCGCAAACTGATAGTGGTTGCTCAGTCAGTAAAACAAAACTGAACAACTTTCAGAAAGAGATTGTTTCAGAAAATGAAAAAAAAAAAAATGGTTTCTATATACAAATTGTCTGATCGAGGTGGTCATTTTGGGGTAAGTCATTTTCTTTTTCATTCCTGAAATAATTGCTTTGTGAAAGTTATTCAGTTACGTTGACTGAGCAACACGGATCAGTTTGCGGGAATGTGCTGTCCCTTACACCTTACATAACACCCTTTATTTTGCAAGCGTGACGATACGATTGTGATTTTGAAATCTATACTCCATTCGTTTTTATAAAATAATTATTTCCATACTAAATAACCGTTTAGTACGATGAGAATTATTTTTTTTTAAAAACGAATGAAATAGGAAGGCAACTATTTCATAATACTGTCCTACGTACTACGTATCGTCATATTTCAAGAGGTTATAAAAACAAAGATACATCACAGTTTTACTGTTTTGTTACTTGATATATCTGAGTACAATAAAATATGCGTCACCACAGAAATATGCAAGTCATGATATGACCGATTGTATGCATGCCATGCTGCGGAAAATAAGTGCAATTATCAACATACTGATGATACTTATCATTTATATTAAAGTAGATATAGTCATGATGAGATGATATTATTAGATTATTGGTTCGATTCGACACCTACGCGATAAGATGATTACTAGATTGTTTATTATGTTTGATTGTCTTTAATAACTATGTATGTATTCTCATTCCCAGAGAATTGAGGTCGTAAACACAAAAAAAAAACATATTTATTACTTTTGTATTTTCATTTCATCACATTTATTACGATTTTATAGTAGCATATAGTAGCTTCTTTGATTGTTTGTCATCGTTCTAATCATGCATACATATATTCACGCCTTTATCCCTAATGGGGTAGGCAGAGCGTAAACGACCTAATTAAAGGTCGTTCCGCCGCGTCTGACAAGTTTTGAGGGCTATACTTATACCAGATAGATCTGTATATTGCTTTAGTGACAGGTTGTCAGCCCATCGCCTAAAATACAATACTGCTGATTTTTACAGCATGCCCGGGAGGAGATGCAGCTGGCACATTCTATGTTTTTTCTATCACTCCCAGTCCAGCATGGATGGAAGAGTTCACATGATTCCATACTACAATAGTTTTGCTTTAAGTTAGCCAGTATTTGGTATAATTATGTGTATGATAGAAATATGTTAATTTAATTATAAACATGTCGTTAGTCATTACGTCAAATGGCGTAAAAGGACACTAATGGTAGTAATAATTTACCGCAGAAGGAAAAAGTATCTGTAGCATAGTAATACTAATTTTATAGAGGAAAAAATGTTACATTTGTATGTTTAGTTTCTAATGTAGGTGTTAAGGTTAGACCGCACTAGGACGTAACTGCAGCGGAACGGCGCGGCGCGGCGCGGCGCGGCGCGGCACGTCGCGACAAAATATTCTTTGTATGAAAATGTACGAGATGTAATGTACCGCACTGCAGCGGCGCGACGCGGCGCGGCAAATCTGTTTCTAGTGATGTCTAATGTAAAGTGTATAAACTCAAAAACATAAGACCAATATCAAAAAGTCTATCTCCATTAGAAAGCTTAATTATCCAGCCAAGCTTAAATATCCGCCGCCGGAATATAAAATTATTTTCCACGGCAAAACTATAAGGCCGGGTTAAACTGTGCGGTTCAAAAACCCATGATTCAACCAATTGGTAGGCAATTGGTATTATAATTACTCAAAAATATTGAACCTTTGAGTAATAGAACGCCAACTGATTCATGCCGATAGCGTAAATTTTACACACATTACCTAAACCGCAGAATACGTAACAATGGTGCCTAAACATAAACCCACAGACCTAGATAACATCGATGAATTCATAATACTTTCGTTTACGTACATAATATGATGACTCGATTAAAATTAGTTTTATTAAATTAAATAATTGCTGGCTGGGGTGCGTTCTCGCATACACCTAGGGGAAACCGTTGGGAGAAGATCCGCACGGTTGTCTATGGTTACCGCTTCATTCTCGACCTTATTACCACAGATTACTTATGAGCGCGGCGGGTGTTATTACCACGAGAAAACACCAAATGTCATTTTGACATTATGATTTATGATTTGAAAATGAGGGGTTGCGCCTACAGCCCAACAGCCACTGCGACCTGTGTAGATCTATTGTAGCTAACCCTCCTAATTTTTATAGGGCCTCATCCAGTCGGGCCCTTTTGAAGAATGCCACGATCTGTTCTGATCATTTTGACATTAGGTACTCTGTCTAGGAGAACCGCACGAACGCACCCACAGTACGCCAGGCTGGAGAGCCCGATGATGTAGTGGATAGGTCCGTTGTCTCCTGTGCAGGAGGTCGTGGTTCGAATCCCACCACGCCCCAATGTGTTTTTCGGTTTCCGAATCTCATTTTCATTCGGCACTTTTACGGTGAAGGAAAACATCGTGAGGACACATTTACTAAGAAATTCAAAGGTTGTGTGTGAAGTCGAGCAATACGTATTGGGCCTATGTGGTCGACTAAGGCCCATCGCCCCAATCCAGGCTCGTGCCCCTCGGTGGGGACGTATATATGAGCTGATGATAATAAATGTGCCGGCTAAGAGTATATTTATTATTATGTATCTACTTCAATTCAATACATTTATTAAATACGACACATATGGCTTACAGTTTAAGAACCAGGCGCACACAATGTTGAGTCAATGTTGTACACAAAGAAATGAAACCATAAAACTCAATAAGTTGAAGTTTAGGTCATTCTGTTAATCATACGTAGGGTCAATCTACATACATACATACCATCTTTCCCGGAGGGGTAGGCAGAGATCACGTCCTTTCACTTGCTACGATCCTTGCAAACTTCTTTCGCTTCATCTACATTCATCAATCTTTTCATACACGCTCGTCGGTTTAGGGTACTCCTGACCTGACCTTTCTCTAAGACGTCCCCGATTTGATCGCGGTACGTTCGTCGAGGTCTTCCTATTCCAACGTTCCCACTCACACTCGATATAGTCAACCTATCTCGTCGAAAATTAGTTTATGAAGCTATAAGGATTAATTGATTGTATATTTATTTATATTACGATACCAAACGCAAAATTATAGAATGTAAACGAAAATATACTATAAGAACGTTGATTTTGTAGGACAATTTATATGTTGTCGACGAGAACAACGTCCATTTAAAAAGACAGTATATTTCTGCGATACGATGTAATTTTACGTTTGGTTTTAGGTATGCAGTATAATGTTGCAGTAATCGTTTTATCTAAGAACCAATGCCTAACCGATATTCATTTAAAAAAAATCATTTTTGTATTGTATTGTAGTAGATCACGGAGTTATATTTATAATGATATAGCAATAAGTACTTGTGGTATGCGTGCACTGGCTGTATTCTCTTGAGGATACAAACGATTACTGCATTTTTTGTTAGTCTATTCTATTATCTCAACATGTATATAAAAACTGGCTTGAGATGATCTTAATGACCGTGGAATGGAAACCATACAAAAATATACGACATCAGCATATAAACAGAAATAGTGGTATCCTAATGAGAATATTTGAAATAGGAGCTTTAGTTCTGCATAATGACCGTCGTAGTAAGTTATAAGTAGTGATTTTTAATAGTTATCATGTATAACAGGGCGTTAATTTAATAGCTTAGGGGGGCTCCTTTTACGTTACTGTAACACCCCCTAAGCTATGGCACGCAATTAAATTAACACCCTGTATTTACACACACAAGTATGGCAAAGCAGCAGTCGTGAGATTAAACTATATACTATAAAATATGCTGACAGATATCCTTTGTATTGTAGGAAGCGACAGCATACGGCTGGCAAGTACCTCAAGCGGACCAGATCAAGATCAACTGGTCGGCGCTCACGGAATCCGTTCAGAACCACATCAAATCAGTCAACTGGGTGACCAGGGTCGACCTTAGGGATAAGAAGATCGACTACATCAATGGACTTGGAGAGTTCAAGGTAAGAAACAGTTTCTTCTTCGTCGTATCTTCATGTCTGAGGGTCCTCCTGCAGTGCTATGACGCGCACAGTAGACTTCGTTTTGTCTACACATTAACTCTTTCGTTGCGCACTTCACAACAGAAAAGGACGTGCATTAATCATAGTGAAGTATGCAACGCTTGTAGACAAATCGAAGTCTTCAGTGCGCATCATAGGCCTGCTGGGTTGCCCTCCCTCTCCAGGCACATCTGTTCTGGGGCCGATGGATTGCCTCCTGAGTGTTGAACTTGATGGACTGTAGAATGGATTCTGTTCATCGGGGGGTGCTCTTCCTCTACTCCTTCCTTCCACGTGCCCAACTAGTATAAGCATCCGCTCCCGGCGGGCAACGTGACCGAAGAAAGATAGGGACCTTTGAATTATTATTGCTGATTGAAGGCGTGTGTCTATTTTGAACTCTTGACGAATAGAGTCTGTGCGAAAAGAGAACAGGCATAGAATTCGAGGGTGCGTATTTGTATTTAATTAACCGTCGCTTGGTCATGTGAGGTTTATGCCCAGGTCTTTAACCATAAGCTTGTATATTAAATTTTGGAGTTTTTAGATCAAAGACCTAGGCATAAACCCCACGCAACCAGCCGTGAGTTAATTAATACAAATGTGCGCTCTCAAATTCCATGCCTGTTCTCTTTTCGCACAGACTCAAGAGACTAGAGACGTTAATGCAGCGCGCAGTCCAGAACCTCATCAAATCCATTTTTATGACTGGTGTGTTGTGACCACATTATATTTATTTGACAATAAATTCTTTAATAATTGACTCTTTTGCACAGATCAATGTCTGTCTTCATACGTAAAAGCCATTAAAATCATCGAAACTAGATAATTATCTATCAGTCACCACTTCAGTTATCTATTTAAGCCATGGCAAAATCTATCGTTATCAAATTCGACCGATAGACCGATTCCAATGATTATAATGAAATTATATTAGTTTTGTCAAAATCAATCACGAACACGAATGTTCGGCAGATTATAAATTGAGTAATTATCTGTCTTCTTTGATATATTTAATTTTAATTTGGAATCAAGCGATGGACTGATAAATCACTAGATATTTTATCGAGAATCCCAATTAAAAATTGTCAAAACAGGAGAACTTATAGTATAGTATAGATCTTTATAAGGTCATATATGGCCTTGACAAACCACATTTTACACACCCTATAATAACAGATTCTAATTAGGTATGTAATTATTGTTCTGAAATAAAATAAACACAACCCTCTACCATGTTACGCAGGATCCGCACACAATTATCGCTACAATGAAAAACGGCAGCAAGAAGGAGCTGACCGCTAAGAACATCGTGATCGCGGTAGGGGGGCGGCCTCACTACCCTGATATCCCTGGTGCGGTCGAATATTGTATCAGTAGTGATGATATCTTCAGTCTGGGACATCCGCCCGGCAAGACGCTCGTGATTGGAGCTGGATGTATCCTTTTTCATAAAATAGAGATCAAACTACTTATAAGTCGTACAGTCAACAACGCCTTTAGGGTAACAGGGCTGCTCCAAACCAATGGAGTTTTTTCTCGGGTGTTTATTTACATAATAATATCTTGATAAAATTTTATATACTTGTGCAGTTTAATAACCTGCACAACTATACGAAATTTCACGAAAAAGCATACACAATTACCCAAGAAAACTTCATCGGTTTGGAGCGGCCCTGTTACCCTAAAGGTGTTGTTGACTGTACTCGATTTTGTTCTAATTCGTCTTTTCAAATTCAAATATTTTAGGAATCGCAAGGTTTGTTGGTTTTCTTAGGATTGCAACTTCTAAAATGTCTGTTGTGTAAAGTATAGTAGAAATGCCTTTTAATTTTAATATTATTTTAATTTCAATATTTTAAGTGGTATTTAAAGTAAGTGGTATAGCTCCGTTTATCTTATTTCTTCAACGTTATTTTTTTTATACCAATCATAACTATTACTTTTGATTTCCTTCACCACCAACGAACAGATATCGGTCTAGAATGTGCCGGTTTCCTGAACTCCCTCGGCTACCCGGCCACCGTATTGGTCCGGTCCGTCCCACTTCGCGGCTTCGACCAACAGATGGCGCGCATGGTCTGCAACGAAATGGAACAACGAGGCGTCATGTTCGAGCACAAATGTGTGCCTTTATCGGTGGAGAAGACACATAAAGGACAACTCAAGGCTCGTTGGTTGAACACTGAGACGCAATCACAGTAAGTATTAGTTCCACAATTTGACCAATAGATTACACGAAATGGAACAACGAGGCGTCAAATTTGAACACAAATGTATTCCCTTATCTGTGAAGAAGACATATAACGGACAACTCAAGTTTCGTTGGTTGAATACCGAGACGCAAACACAGTAACCAACAGATGGCGCGCATGGTTTGTAACGAAATGGAGCAACGAGGCGTTAAGTTTGAATCACAATTTGACCAATAAATAGCGCAAATTATTAAAAAGTGTATTAATGAATTAAATATGAGTTAGACTAAGTCTACTAGACTGATGTATTACTGATTATTTACTGTTTATTATATTTTTGCAGACACGAAGAAGTTTTCGACACTGTCCTGATGGCGACCGGTCGTTATGCGCTCACTAAGGCGCTCAATCTCGACCTGGCTGGAGTTAACGTGAGTAAATATACTATATTAAACCATTAACGCATACGAGTCCAAATATGACCACCTATTTTTGATAATTTTATCATTGTTTGGTTACCCTTACTGAGTGAAAATAATTGATAAAAAAATTGTGGTCATATTTGGACTCGTATGCCGTAAAGGGTTAAATCAGCTTGTTATCATTTTTGTTTCTAAACGATTATAATAGGAAAGTTCAGACGTGACTTTTTTAACATGCTATATTTTTAGCAACACATTTCGTTTGAAATAATAAAAAGGAAAATTAAAATTAATCCATTTCAAGGTTCGTCAACTTAAATTGCTTCAAACAAACTTGAACATTGAATACAGTTATTTTTCCCTTGTGTGCCTTTTAACTTTTGCAACATGTACAGTAGGCTGCAAAATAGCATACCTAGGGCCACCGCAAACGATTGAAGATTGATTTTAATAAAATTGTCTCAGAATATTGTAGTACTAGTTAAGACACATCCAAATCATTAATAAATATTTCAATAACTACATAGATTTCCAAGAAAACTTCAATCGCTTGAGGTGGTACTAGGTATGCACTTCTGTACATGTAGTTTGTTATTAAGAGGAGCGTTTACCTGCACCTCTCCATACAAAAGGCGATAACGGTTTCCACCCAGTAAACATAGTCTGATTCCTATAATTTTTGGAAATGATGTAGATATACTTAAAAACTAGGTTTGTAAGTTTTTATTTTTTAGAAATATTACAGTTATAAAAAGATATGACCTTCATAATATTTGTATGGGAATGAAAAAAAAAAGTCATATCTTATGTCTGTATGGAAAGGTGCAAATTGACACGTGGTACACAATGCTCTTAAGGAAACACTTGTACTTATTTGTGTTTTGTAGAAATATGAATAAAGCGTTTTATCTATCTATCTATCAGTGCCTATCAGAAAGCGGTAAGGTGGTGGCCGCCACCGAGCAGTCCAATGTCCCCCACATCTACGCGGTGGGTGACGTGCTCGAGGGAAGACCGGAGCTGACCCCGGTCGCCATACACGCGGGCCGGCTGCTGGCCAGGAGGATGCTCGGCACCAGCAACCAGCAGATGGATTATGATAATGTGGCTACCACTGTGTTTACACCGCTCGAGTATGGTTGTGTCGGATTGAGCGAGGAGACCGCCATTCAGAGGTGAGTTTGATATCATAATGTCATAGTCGCAAAATGTCACAGTCGCAAAATGTCACAGGCGCAAAATGTCACAGATGCAAAACGTCACAGTCGCAAAATGTCAGTCTCAAAATGTCACAGTCGCAAAATGCCATCGTAGCCGCCATTCAGAGGTGAGTGAAGGACAGACCAGAGCTCACACCGGTCGCTAGTCACGCGGGCCGGCTGCTGGCCAGGAGGATGCTCGGCACCAGCAACCAGCAGATGGATTATGACTACGTCGCTACTACTGTGTTTACCCCGCTCGAGTATGGTTGTGTCGGATTGAGCGAGGAGACCGCCATTCAGAGGTGAGTTTGATATCATAATGTCATAGTCGCAAAATGTCACAGTCGCAAAATGTCACAGGCGCAAAATGTCACAGTCGAAAAATGTCACAGGCGCAAAATGTCACAGGCGCAAAATGTCACAGTCTTAAAATGTCACAGGCGCAAAATGTCACAGGCGCAAAATGTCACAGTCTTAAAATGTCACAGTCGCACGCGAAGTGTGCCTTTTTTCCGGCCAATGAGCGATTTCGGGGATTGTGCGTAACATATGTATATTACCTCATATGGTGAGCGTAGCGAGCACGAGATATCACCTTAATAAACGAGGTATATTATCTCATCTGGCGAGCGTAGCGAGCAAGAAATTTTACGTTGTTGATCGAAGTATATAACTGAAATGGCTAATGAAATTCACAGTCATAACTTGTAATTTATTCAAGTACATGAAGTGTCAATGAGTATCAATTTATCTCCACGTGGAGCGATACAACACAGTCAACTACTTTATCAGATGTTACACACAGGGACAGACTAGACGTAGGTACTTGAATAGATAGCCACCAAAGACTTAGAATATGGGTATAGACAGCTAGCAAGCGTGTCACCGAAAGGGATAGAAAATGTACTACGCGACCAATGTGAAAATCAGAATATTCCAACAGCATCTCTTCTCGGGAATACTGTAAGAATCTATACAGGACTTTAGGCACTAGCATTACACACACAGTCTGTCTTTTCCTAAAATCTTATCGGATAATATCGATTCTATTAGGTCGTTGATGTTCTGTCTACTCCGAAAGGGGTAAGAGCGTGAGTTGCCTACTGTCTGTATGTATGCTATTTCTACTGTACTTAAAAAAACCTTTGTTCTTTGTTGTGTAGGTCTGCTGTAAGAAATTTCTTTTTAGAGATAAGCAGTGCCTTTTGTGCTTAGTTTCCTATGTATTTTGTCGTTTGTATATTTCTACATACATACATATAATCACGCCTGTATCCCTAATGGGGTAGGCAGAGCGTAAACTACTCAAACAAAGGCCGTTCCGCCACGTCTGACAAGTTTTGAGGGTTATTCCAGATAGATCTGTATATTTCTATAGTGACAGGTTGTCAGCCCACCGCCTAAATTACAATACAGAAACCCTCAAATCCCTTAGCTGATTTTTACAGCATGCCCGGGAGGGCACATTCTATGTTTTTCTATCACTCCCAGTCCAGCATGGAAGTTTGTATGTTTCTGTGTACAATAAATGGTTAAATAATTGTGTTCCAGGTTCGGTGCGGACAACATCGAGGTGTACCACGCGTACTACAAACCCACTGAGTTCTTCATCCCGCAGCGCAACATCCGCAACTGCTACTTGAAGGCCGTCGCTATGTTGGAGGCTCCACAAAAGATCCTGGGACTGCACTTTGTAGGGCCGGTGGCTGGAGAAGTGATCCAAGGATTCGCTGCTGCCGTTAAGTAAGTTGAAGCTCATATACAGGGTGTAAAAAAAACCACATGTTCTACTGATAATACCAAACAACTTTCCCAAAACACAAAAATTTTAGCTCGAAAAAAAAAAATTGTCTTTTTCATGCAAATATGCTCTCCGGAATCTAGGCAAAAATTTATGTTGGGCTAAAATTTTTGTGCTTTGCGAAAGTTGTTTGTTATCATTAGTAGAACATGTGGTTTAAAGGAACGCAGTACTTTTTTTTTTACACCCTGTATAGAAATACGAGTCCTAAAACACGATATCGAAGTTTTTTCGCCGATCTGCATATGTACGAACATATGTACGAACATGTCTGTTTGTGTTTGAACCTCAGTCCCCTGGAAACATTAGTATAACCCGTGCACTTAAAGAAACGATTTATAAATGGCCGCCGCTCGCATGCGTTCTCGCTCACTCTCTATTAGGTAGAGCGAGAACGCATGCGAGGTGGACCAATCACGATGCGAGCAGACGCTATTTTCAGATCGTTTCTTTAAACGCACGGCTTATAACTGCTATGTGACGACGACGTCTCGATCATATATGATGGTGTTATATCAGAGCTCTTGATAATATACATATAATCACGCCTTTATCCCGAATGGGGTAGGCAGAGCGTAAATGGCCAAAGTAAAGGTCGATCCGCTACGTCTGTCAAGTTATGAGGGCAATATTAGACTGAAATGTATATCGCTATAGTGACAGGTTGTCAGCCCATCGCCTAAATTACAATACACTGGAACTCTCGAATCCCTCAGCTGGTTTTTACAGCATGCCCGGGAGGAGATGCAGCTGGCACATTCTATGTTTCTCTATCACTCCCAGTCCAGCATGGAAGTAAGACAGAGTTAGAGAATATCTGGTCGATTCTATTGGCAACACAATAACGGATTACTTCCATGCTGGACTGGGAGAGATAGAAAAACATAGAATGTGCCAGCTGCATCTCCTCCCGGGCATGCTGTAAAAACCAGCTAAGGGAATCGGGGGTTAAAGTGTATTGCGATTTATAGGCGATGGGCTGACAACCTGTCACTATAGCAATATACATTATCATCTGTAATAACACTCAAAACTGGTCAGACGTGGCCGAACGACTTTTGTTTAGGTCGTTTTTGCTCTGCCTACCCCTCTAGGGATAAAGGCGTGATTTGTGTGTGTGTGTGTGTATGTATAACGGATTCCTCTATTTCGCCCCAGATGCGGCATCACGATGGAGCAGCTGACGAACACGGTGGGCATCCACCCCACAGTAGCCGAGGAGTTCACCAGGCTCAACATCACCAAGCGCTCCGGCAAGGACCCCAACCCCGCCTCCTGCTGCAGCTAAACACATCACATCACATCACATCAACCAGCAAATAGATATGCACTAACAATATCATGTTATTGATGTTGGTTGCGTCATGTAAAGAACGCTTGCGAAACTAATATCACATCTGGGCTGATGGCGTTTATACAACTTTCCCTAAGGAACATAGCTCGAAAAAAAAAAAAACATACTAAATGCGCTATCAGCTGATGCATTTTGTATTAAAGGTCAACATTTATTTTTTCGAAGATAGCTCTGTATATTGCTGTAGTGACAGGTTGTCAGCCCATCGCCTAAATTACAATATACTAAAACCCTCGAATCCCTTAGCTGGTTTTTACAGCATGCCCGGGAGGAGATGCAGCTGGCACATTCTACGTTTTTCTATCACTCCCAGTCCAGCATGGAATGGATAATAAGTACAATATTGCGCGATTGTTTTAGTATCAACTTGCCAACATTGTTTACCATTGCCACCTCGCGCTCTTTCACATGACGCAATCTATAACAAAGTTCAGTATACCACACTCAGTAAAATAACATTAACTTTAGCCTATTATAATTATTATAGAAACCAAAATATGAACTAGAATGGATTCTTTTGGTTTCTAAATTCAACATTATGTATAAATAACACAAGTGATAATTTACACGCGTGATAAGTGACAGAAAAAGAACGTACAGGGATTGCACTACCGTGAACAATAAATGTATAAAAATATTATAAAATTGGGTTGGGATATTTTATTCCTAGGGATTTAATAAGTAGCTACACAAACAAATATCTCAAAATACCGGGTGTTAGGGACAGCGTCCCGCAAACTGATAGGGGTTGCTCAGTCAACGATACTGACTGAACGCATATCACCAGGTTTTTTTTTTTTAGGGAAATGAAAAAAAAAAATTGTTTTTCCATATAAATTGTGTGATCGATGTGGTCATTTTGTGTGCAAAAGCAATTTTTTTTTTATTTCCTGAAAAAGAATCCTGGTGGTAGTTGTTCAGTTTCGTTGACCGAGCAACCCCTATCAGTTTGCGGGACGCTGTCCCTTACACCTCGTATTGTTACCTATTTAAAAAAGTATTGTATATTTCTTGCCTTGTTTGAATGTACAGAAATTGTCTCAAAAAAGTTGTATTGTGTTAGCTCAATTATCGAACAAACTATTATCAAATATTATATTATAACAATCTTGTTATGCTCTAAAAGAGTATATAATGCAGTATTATTGTTTGTTTACCCCAATTTGTTTGTTCACATAAAAACCATCAGTTACATTCCTATGTGGTGCAACCAACGTGTTAGAAATCAATTTTTTTTTATTGTATCATTTTCATTTGTTTTATGTTGTGAATTTTTGAACTCTTAAATATATTTTTATTGATAAAATGTATTTTATTTTACCACTAATCTTTAGAACTACCTTACCTTCATTAATACACTCGACCGACGCGACCTTAGTACCAAACATTGAATATCCAAGTTTGCAAAACGTCCAATCACGAAATGTCCAGGTTGCATAATGTTTAAATCGTGAAATATCCAAAAATACGACAGAATCTGCATACACTAGTACCACCGGTGGTACAACTCGGTGGTACTAGCGGTCCTAAAGGTTAAACAAAAATATATATAAAAACTATGGTATTGGAGAAGAAATAGATATTAAACAATTTGGACATGTTGCAACCATTCAAAAACGTCTAGAAACTTTTAAACATATAAAAACAAACGTGACCAGGACCAACACCTTAACGTACCAAAGAGAGTAATTAACGTGCCTTATGAAGCAAGGAATCCATGGAAATTGTAGAATCGTTGCAAACTTCACAGATAAACCTTTAGTCAAACCAAAAACAGAAATCCGCAGAACACAGAACATGTCAATTTCAACGACAAACGACAAGTTCCCGTCAACTTCCAGAAAACATGCAGAAAATGGCATAGCCGAGATATTTATTTTTATTACACCAATTTATTACCGTTTTTACATGTGTTTACACACAGATACCTACCTATCAAGACAAAGGCAGCGAAATTTCGACTTGAAGGTACTTCAAATTCTAATATTACTTCGCGACGCCGTTGTGGCGCGGCAGCTGTCAAGTCAGGCAAATTATTACATACAAACTGGGGCATCACTTGAAGCTTACCTTTATTGAATTGTTCCCAGAAGTTCCTTCAAAGGAACTGGTGAGACTTTTGCCTAACTACTGCGACCTCTTACTAAATTTACCAGATTATTAATTTATCAGATTCGCAACTCGCTCGATAGTAATTTATTATGTGTAGGGTGTAGCTACAGTACTACGACGTAGCAGGCAGAGGCCTTCGTAGAGTCTGTGCGAAAAGAGAACAGGCATGGAATTTGAGGGCGCGCATTTGTATTTCCGTTGCTTGGTCGTGTGAGGATTATGCACAAGTCTTTAACAGTAACCTGCTACATTAAATTTTGGAGGTTTTAGGTCAAAGACTTAGGCATAAATCCCACGCAACCAGTCGTGGGTTAATTAATTCAAATGTGCGCCCTCCAATTCTATGCCTGTTCTCTTTTCGCACAGACTCTAACACTACACATACACAGTAATACGTACTACAACGTGTAACAGAAAGGGTATATGCATCGAGAAATTTGTGAATCTACCCATGAAACTGAACAACTTTCCCTAAGGAACATAGGTTAAAATACGAAAAAAAAAATGGCTTATCATACTAAATACGCTATCAGCTGATGCATTTACTATAAAAGGTCACAATTTTTTTTTCGTTTTTCGACCTATGTTTCTTAGGGAAAGTTGTTCAGTTTCATGGGTAGATTCACACATTTCACGATGCATATACTCTTTCTGTTACACCCTGTATAGTTGGTATGGTAGTCTACAGCAGTTTTAATTACTTTATGATCTACAGTGCTATGCCGTAGAAGGAAAGCGCTACGCTCAAGCTACGCTTTATGAAAGACATCAACGCAAGCATATTAAACGATACGATGATTTCATAATATCGTTGTCGTAGCTAGAAGCTACCATATTTATATGCTCAGTGGTAGCTACGTACAGAAGGAGGTGTAGACCCCTTTTTCGTTTCATTTAAATAAGCATTTAATATTCCAATTAAGTACCTTATATTTGTACGTTAGTATTATAGTTACTCTGTGCTTATATCAATTAAAAAAATACAAATTATTCACATAATTATAGGACCAATTTTTATTCCGGAACCATATCCTTTATTCGTAGCCGGAACCATAATTACGGTCTTAACCTTTAGTAGAATCAGTCACCATAAGGGCATAAGGGGGTGGCCAACTATTCCTGTCAGCTACCGGTGGCCATCGGGAATATTTGGCCACCCCGGGTGGCCATTTGGGGGGTGGCCAACAGATATAAACGCTACATTATGGTGTAGACTATTCCCTAGTAAATCACGTCGTTCGTACACATCACAGCCTAGTAATTACGTAGCTAGGAGTCTACGGTACTACGCCGTAGAAGAACGCTACGCTACGTGAAAGACATCAACGTAATCTATCCTATACTTTATTCGTAGTAGTATTGATAAGAAAGCAACAGTTATTCATTACTCACATACATACATATTATAGTCACGCCTTTATACATTACGGGACATGCAGCTAGACAGAGGTATAGCTGACGGTTAAATTTTTCTAATAATATTTTATGGTATGCAATTTTTAGCCTTGGTTACTGCAGTCCGAATGAGTGATGGCGCTGGTAATACGGCCATTGACTTTGCTTAGGCTATCAAGGCGTATAGTACGGATATGGAAGACTACCGCAGTAAGTTATATTTTGATTACTACGATTGTGCTGAAAATAGAAACTATTTGCGATGAGTTTGCTCTTGAGTATATAATTAGTCATACTTTATCATCATACCACACAACAGTATCGGGTAGTCATCGCAGAAAAAAATGCATCATATTATTGCTCAGTGAGCAAAAATCTAGCCAATCAGAGTAAAGGATATCAAATGTTATTAGAACGACTAGTTTTTTCGCAAAGAACCTAACTTTTTCCAATAAGATTAGGCAATGTGTTCACGTTTGTCTAATTATCCGAGTTTTCGCAATATCCCTAGTATTTTCGCGAAGATGCTAATTATCAAATCTTCCTACGACATATTTGTTTTTTTTTTTTTAAATTACGTAGTAGGTATATTACCTATATTTAATGATATGACACAAAGTTTATTTAGGAAATCCCGTATTACTACCTAATCTAATTCCTAACAATATCCGTTGTAGCATCAGCCAGTGTTCCGGTCGAGATTCTCGTCTCGGGCGGAGTCCTTCCTCAGCGGCTCCAACGCCAACTTCCTGGAGGCACAGTACCTGGACTGGGCCAGGGCTAAGGGGCAGATCGATTCTGTAAGATATTCCTGATTTGAAGCTCTATGTAGTTAAAAGCTAAAGTGGAAGCCCCATTTTTATACGTCCTCGCGACCAAGGGGCGCGAGCCTAACCTGAATTTAGGGCGATCAGGCCTTTGTGGACCCAGGACGGATTGGTCGACTTACGGTCCCTATGAATACTAACTTTCTTAGAATGTTAGAGTCAAATTGTGGTGTACATGGTCATTCTATCCGCGCCTTTAACATTAAAATAAAATAAAATGACATTTTTTCAGTCGTGGGATGGTTTTTACAACAGTTTAAGTGGACAGTCTCTTCAAATTGAAGAAATGGAAGATGGATTCAGCCCAAAAACCGTCAGTAAGTTTCTATAAAGTTCATTTTCAAATAGGTTTCGTTAGTTATATACCAGACGGTACCAAGAGATTGCCAAAAAGTACACAAATTGGACCGGCCAAAAGAATGAACCAGGATTTTTTTTATTTATCTGTAAATTAATATAATGATGTGCATCTAATTTCAGGGCCTGGTGACGGTGCTACTG
>JARACY010005270.1:0-22588 GCA_029255725.1 Scrobipalpa atriplicella | reverse complement strand
CTTTTGAGGAGAATTCATTGGATATTATTGTGTTGATATTTGTTCTTTCAGCTATTGATCCAGCAAAGTGAGTTACCTTTTTCTTATTAATTTAATCAACATGCACGTGTAGTGTAGCAGCAAAGAAATTTAACTGTAGAGACCATTAAAATTCTGTAATTTACTCAGATTGTTTTCCTATGCATGCATTTATGTTTGTAAGTTTTGTATGTGAATTATAAATTAAATACAAGAATATAACACAATACTATCTAATCTAAACCTTCTTAATAATATCATGTATTTTTTCTTCATTTTAGAATGCCGCCAGTGATCACGAAAATACACAAGTATCTAAAACCAGGGGGACTGGTTGTATTCAGAGATTATGGAAAATATGATCTAGCTCAACTGCGCTTCAAGAAAGGCAGATGTATTTCTGATAACTTTTATGCCAGAGGAGACAACACTATGGTATATTTCTTCACACAAGAAGAAGTTGGCAAACTATTCAAAGATGCAGGATTTGTAGAAGAACAAAATTTAATAGACAGAAGATTGCAAGTGAATAGAGGGAAAATGTTGACGATGTACAGAGTTTGGATACAGGCAAAATATAGAAAACCATTATAGTAATAAGGTACATGAATTATATTTTAATATTATATTTTAAATATAAGTATACAAATTTATCCTTTACAATTTTAATTTTAATATTTACGATGTTCTTACACTTATTCAATTTTTTCAAACTTGAAGTGATATGGCTTCTCAAACTTATTCACAATTCTCTGAACTGCTTTTATAGGTGGACCGTCCCATTTGATGACATAGTCTTTGACCAAATGGTGTACAAGTGTTTTTATTTCTAATTCAGCAATTCTTCTGCCAATACACATTCTCACACCGAATCCAAATGGTAATGTGACCATAGGATGAGCATTTCCATAGTATAAAGGATCAGTCTTTTCTGCTATCCACCTTTCAGGTATAAACTCTTTAGGTTGTGGGTAGTATTTCTCCAGTTTTGATAAGTACTCATTCGGAGCTATAACATCTACCTGAAATATAATTCATACATGAATTAAACTGTACAGAATACGGCGATAAATATTGCTCATTGGCTAGGTTCGACTTGTAGAGCGTACGGACGGCTGGCAATCGTCAACTCATGTGTAATTTTTACCGCCTTGTACAGTTTATATTTGTATTTTTACCCAAATCACTGTGTTGGCTAGACAAAATCTTTGTAACTAGACAATTTTTGACGGTGAAAATTCAAGCCATACTTACTCCTTTAGGAATATGATAACCAGCAACAACATGTTCCTTCGAAGTCCGTCTTAAGTTGGAAGACAGTACGGGGTGCAACCTCAGTGTCTCCTTGATACAAGCCTTCAAGTAGCGCCTGTTCGTAGTTCCCGATCGGATTTCCTCCCGTAGTTTGTCTTGTACGTTTGGATTTTTTGCCAAATGGTACATTAATGCTGTTGTCGAAAATGCAACCTGTACAATTTTAAAAAATCATTAAAATCAGTGTATAAAAACTTCTGAAATGTTAAATGAAAAATTAAAAAGTTTCGAACAAAATTAACGTAAGTTTCGTTGATTTTTCCTCTGAACAATTTAGTTATTAATTTCGTATTTATTTACCGTGTCTATTCCAGCCATAAGCATCTCATTTGCCATCATTATTGCTACTTTCTCATCAATGGCCAATAATTTTTCGATAATACTTTTATCTTGTTCAGGTATTTCACTGTCTCTTTCTTTGATCCTCTGTCTTGCTTGCTCAATATACGTAGCACTGATGCTGAAAATGGATTTTGTCTTGACATTCTGTGTTAACTTGTAATACTTGGATTTAAGTAATAGGTAGTACTGGTTTTTATTTAGAAGTCACTGGTTAAAAATACTGTCGCAGATACTTTATATTGGTCGTTATGTTCTTTTATTCATAGTGTATTTTAGATATGTGTTCCTAGCGAAATTGTATCTTTTAGTCTTTGTGTGTATTGTATTCAGTACGAAATCTGTTGTAGCGTTTCTAAATCATTCTACCATTATGTGAATACTTACTTCCACTGTGTATCCAAAGCATTGACGAGCTTCTTGAAACCCGGCGTAGAGAAATGCTTCCACAGCCGTATCGGATTAAGTTCCAGCTTGAATCCTAACTCGAGTATATCTTTAGCGCTCTGCATCAGCTTCCTACCTGGATGATCTTCCGTGAAGTCGTCTTGTAAGCATCCTAGCCTTGCGCCGAGACCTACATAACCGACGGACTCTAGGGAATACTTGGTCATTTCGAGATCGAACGTGTTCTGGAGGTACTCTGGGGATAATGTTGTCAATCTGGAAAAATAATAATTTATGAATGATAAGAACAGCTGATCTAAAAAGTAGGCATACTGTGAAATGCAGCACGTACCTTGCAACCATATCTCTTGCGATTTCTTCAAGTCCTGGGGCATAAAGTTTTACCAGTTTTGGTTTGAGCATCGCTGGATTTACTTTAGTGCGGAAATCTCTCCATTTTGCGCCCTGCCTGTAAGTTGTCGACCATAAAATATTTTGAACATACGGGGTGTAAGGGACAGCGTACCGCAAACTTATAGGGGTTGCTCAGTCAACGAAACTGAACAACTACCACCAGGATTTTTTTTCAGGAAATGATAAAAAAAAAAAATTTCATACAAAATGACCAGCTCGATCAGACAATTTCTATGGAAAAGCAAATTTTTTTTTTCACTTACGCAGCTGTTAGCCCATAAATCCCATTGTAGATGTCTTTTCTTAGCTCTGTTTGATAGTAAACTAGTGTTTCAAACCCTGGTCGTAACGGAGTTATATCTTCAGCTCTGTAAACCTGAAATCCGAGAGAACATAGTTGATGTAGATGGCGGCACTTTAAAGGGAATTATAGAATTTTATTTGTTGCCAATTTGTCGCACTTTCACGCAAAACAGATTTTGTGGAAGGATGTTAACTAGTTAGCCACTTAATTTTTACCGAAAAATCATCCTTTTCCTTCTCTCAACCTGTATAATTTATATTTCTTGTACCTGATTATAATCATCCGGATTGAACAAGACGACCATGTCAGCTCTTCGGAACACGCATCTAACATCACTATGAATAAAAGAACATAACGACCAATATAAAGTATCTGCGACAGTATTTTTAACCAGTGACTTCTAAATAAAAACCAGTACTACCTATTACTTAAATCCAAGTATTACAAGTTAACACAGAATGTCAAGACAAAATCCATTTTCAGCATCAGTGCTACGTATATTGAGCAAGCAAGACAGAGGATCAAAGAAAGAGACAGTGAAATACCTGAACAAGATAAAAGTATTATCGAAAAATTATTGGCCATTGATGAGAAAGTAGCAATAATGATGGCAAATGAGATGCTTATGGCTGGAATAGACACGGTAAATAAATACGAAATTAATAACTAAATTGTTCAGAGGAAAAATCAACGAAACTTACGTTAATTTTGTTCGAAACTTTTTAATTTTTCATTTAACATTTCAGAAGTTTTTATACACTGATTTTAATGATTTTTTAAAATTGTACAGGTTGCATTTTCGACAACAGCATTAATGTACCATTTGGCAAAAAATCCAAACGTACAAGACAAACTACGGGAGGAAATCCGATCGGGAACTACGAACAGGCGCTACTTGAAGGCTTGTATCAAGGAGACACTGAGGTTGCACCCCGTACTGTCTTCCAACTTAAGACGGACTTCGAAGGAACATGTTGTTGCTGGTTATCATATTCCTAAAGGAGTAAGTATGGCTTGAATTTTCACCGTCAAAAATTGTCTAGTTACAAAGATTTTGTCTAGCCAACACAGTGATTTGGGTAAAAATACAAATATAAACTGTACAAGGCGGTAAAAATTACACATGAGTTGACGATTGCCAGCCGTCCGTACGCTCTACAAGTCGAACCTAGCCAATGAGCAATATTTATCGCCGTATTCTGTACAGTTTAATTCATGTATGAATTATATTTCAGGTAGATGTTATAGCTCCGAATGAGTACTTATCAAAACTGGAGAAATACTACCCACAACCTAAAGAGTTTATACCTGAAAGGTGGATAGCAGAAAAGACTGATCCTTTATACTATGGAAATGCTCATCCTATGGTCACATTACCATTTGGATTCGGTGTGAGAATGTGTATTGGCAGAAGAATTGCTGAATTAGAAATAAAAACACTTGTACACCATTTGGTCAAAGACTATGTCATCAAATGGGACGGTCCACCTATAAAAGCAGTTCAGAGAATTGTGAATAAGTTTGAGAAGCCATATCACTTCAAGTTTGAAAAAATTGAATAAGTGTAAGAACATCGTAAATATTAAAATTAAAATTGTAAAGGATAAATTTGTATACTTATATTTAAAATATAATATTAAAATATAATTCATGTACCTTATTACTATAATGGTTTTCTATATTTTGCCTGTATCCAAACTCTGTACATCGTCAACATTTTCCCTCTATTCACTTGCAATCTTCTGTCTATTAAATTTTGTTCTTCTACAAATCCTGCATCTTTGAATAGTTTGCCAACTTCTTCTTGTGTGAAGAAATATACCATAGTGTTGTCTCCTCTGGCATAAAAGTTATCAGAAATACATCTGCCTTTCTTGAAGCGCAGTTGAGCTAGATCATATTTTCCATAATCTCTGAATACAACCAGTCCCCCTGGTTTTAGATACTTGTGTATTTTCGTGATCACTGGCGGCATTCTAAAATGAAGAAAAAATACATGATATTATTAAGAAGGTTTAGATTAGATAGTATTGTGTTATATTCTTGTATTTAATTTATAATTCACATACAAAACTTACAAACATAAATGCATGCATAGGAAAACAATCTGAGTAAATTACAGAATTTTAATGGTCTCTACAGTTAAATTTCTTTGCTGCTACACTACACGTGCATGTTGATTAAATTAATAAGAAAAAGGTAACTCACTTTGCTGGATCAATAGCTGAAAGAACAAATATCAACACAATAATATCCAATGAATTCTCCTCAAAAGGCACCTCCCAATCAGAAGCTGTAGCATCCAACACAAATACCTTACATCTGTTGGTATCGTAGAGTTCATTTTGCTGCATAATCTCTATAGCCTTTGATGAAAAGTCGCATCCATATATAAACAAATTTGGATCTCTACTGTATTGCAGGATTGGAAATATGGTGTTGCCAACACCGCAACCAATTTCAAATATAAAGCGCTTCTTATTGCTTTGAGTGAGTTTTTGTTCAGTTGTGTTGGAACTGGGCTCTTTCTCAGGGTATACTCTAACTGGTGCTGATGTGTTGTCTGGTGCTAATTCTGGAAATTCGGTGAAAAGCCAGTGACGGTCTTTGAAGAACCTGGAAAAATAAAAAGATAAAAATCATAAAATTGGGTTGTTATCCTGTAATAATAATAAATAAATAAATCATGTGGAAGAGATTGTAGGTTTATCATAAAATGGAACCCTACCTCAGTAAACAAGATCAGTAGTGTAGTAGACTAGTAAGATTTAGAGCTAAGCTAATAATCAGCAAAGAAGCTACAAAGAAAAAAAAATATGCAGATTTGCCGTTTCTGATTTTATGATTGAAAATAATACCTGTTTTGATGTATGTCATAGAATGCATCCCAGTGTTTATCAGCATTTTCCTCCAGATCCTTGAGCCGGTCTTCAGAGAATGTCACCTGCGAGTTCTGCTGGACCTTCTCCTTGGCTGCGTTTTCTTGTTCCTCATCCCACTGGACATTGTCCCTGAAAAGTTAGAAAATATCGTATTGGAATTTCTGTTTTCGTCAACAAAAAAAATATTTGACTACAAAATTACTAACCCATAATAATAATAACTAACTAATATGACACTTAAAATTGTTTAAACAAGATTACAAGCGTCTAAAACACGAAAAACACCAGAAAAAAGTTACCAAGCATTAAATTGGAACACTTGTTTAGTATCTTCTAGAAATCTGGAGCCACCCTGGGGCTTTTTCCTATATCTTGTCTTCTCTAATTTATCAAATTCCTTTTCCAAACGTGGAATTTTCTTAAAATATCGAACTAAAGTAGTGAATACGCTACCACGCATTGTGCTTGAAAACTTCGTCAGCATTTTCTAGGAATCTGTTACCAAACTGTGGTCTTTTGTCTGTTTCACTTGTTTCCTTGTCTTCCATTTGTGTTGTCACAGTTTTAGGTAAAGATTTAAAACACAATTTACACAAATTAACACAGAAAATGCGATCACAACCAATATCTACAACATAACCTCAAATTGAAACGTCAGTCACGATCACGATTGTCACGAAACAGCTGATTATCTTTTTTTTTGTGGGTTTGGAATATTGGTGTTTAATACTTTTTTCAGGTGTGGAATCTGGCTATGGCTAATACGGCTGAAAAATGCTGTGGAAAAATGAAACTCTGCCTACATGGATGCTATATGGAAAATAACACTACGTATGTAGGTACATTACATTACATCTAGTACTTCATGCAAACACGCGGTCACGCTCACGTATCAATAATGAATGTGTTTTGGAGTTGTGTTGTCTTACCAACTTTCAACTTTGTGTCCTATAAAATAAAAGGTTTTCCATAGCACAACCACTATAAGGAAAACCCTCTACTTTGCTTTGATATTTTGATTTCAGAATTTTCTTTTAGATTCCCGGAATGGGGTCGAACACCAAATTTTCTGTGGACTCCGAAGGTTATTGCCTATAAAAGTCATTCTGATACCGTTGTCTGATCAGAGTAAACATCATAAAAACGATTCCACGGATCATTAACGACTTCCCACAAAACGAAATAGCTGCCTGTTGAAATTTATAGCGATTCTAAAGTCATATTGCGAAGATTTTTATTTTAATATTTGCAAACTTTTAACGATATTGAAACTTAGACCACAAGGAAATCAATAAGTAAATAGGTTGGTAGGTATCTATTTAGATTCGAGACACGAAAATGTAATAATAAATAGGTACAGGTAGGTAATTTACTAACTTTTCGAACTACGGTTTCCGAGGGAATTATTTGAGTAGGTACCTACCTATGTATACCTATTGTCGATTCAGGATTGGACATACCTAAAGATCACAATTATAACTCAAACTGTTTTAAAACACAATTCAGGTCACAATTTTATTGCCCCAATCCATTAGTACGTTTAATTTAATGTGGCACACAGAGATTGGAATTTCCATAAACCAAGCTTTAACTATAAATTCCTAAATCAAGCCACCGTGTTCTAAGTGCGACTACGAAGCTTTACCTACATAAATAATTCTGTGCCTCCAGTGTAAAGGGGTTAAACTCAAAAACAGTAAATGTTCAGGAGAGAAAAAAAACACTTAGAAGTAAATTTTGTCCGTTAGTGATTTAAATATTTTATAAACTTAAACCTTCAGCATCATCAACAAGGAAAGGGCTATAAACTGACTCTAACATGAACTTGAAGTGTGGGAATAGTGAAAAGATATTGAGGTTTAAACATTTTTTTTATCGCTTTTCACAAGAATCAACAATGTGCATAACGGTTAAACTCAGATTTTTTTCCTACAAAATAATAGTAAAAGTTAAAAAGCTTGGTGTAAAAAGAAAAAAATCTTACTAACTGTAGAGTTTTGATTAAAAACTTTAGGACTAAGTGAAATAAAAGACAATAATTTTGGAATATGTTGTTACTAGGACAAAGAAACGAATAAAAGGCGTGAAATTATATCAAATTGACACAAAGAAATGAATAAAAAGTATGACAAAATAACAAAAAACGACAAACTATACAAATTTCACAAAAAAAGCTAAAGATCCTCGAGCTATCTCACATCATCTTCGAAGTCTGGATCAAAAGTTGCCACTTCAGGATTAGATTTTAGTCCAGGATAAAATTAAAATTCTTGGGTCTCTCTCTTGGGCCAAGATATGGAAACAAGGAAACCAAGTCTTTATTTTTTCGGACGATCTCGGCAAGCGTCAATTATGGATATACAATCTAAAGATTCACGTTTGTATACATCCAGTATGATGTTGTAAAACACAGCTTCCAGCAAACTGATATAGGTTGCTGATCTTTCTCTATAAAAAATAAAGATAAATTTAGATATGAAAACTTTCTAACTATTAAATTAAATTCTGCCCGTCACTGCTTGCTTACAATCAATATTAACTTATCGAAAGATTGAAAAATTACTAATAAATACTTATTTTTACACTTACCATAGTATTGATGATTTCAACATTCGGAGTTAAACCCTAATTTATTATAGAAAATACAAAATGATCATTTAAAATAATTTTGTGCAAAACGATTAAACTCAACATAAATACGTAAATTGACGGACGGCGTCAAAGCGATAGCGCGCAACCTTTTCCTCTCGCTCTTTTCGCTCGACTTGGTTAGTGCGCCGCACAGTGGCGTATTTAAAGAATTGGCGCCCTGGGCACTTAGGCCAGAGCCGCCCTATGGAGTTACGGGAAATTATTAAAACTTTTAATTTTGAAAAAATATAGCAGTGCCTTAGAGCAGTGCGTTGATATCGGCTGAAAATGATCAATGATAACGGATAAGAAAAACAAAAAGGCCTTACATATAACATAGGTATTTATTCAATATTTAAATTAAATTTTCTTTCGATGCACAAATTTGTTGACAAATTCCTCAATTATGCTGTCATAATTAATGGAATTTGTCAACTCAGCTTCTATATTAAGGATAGCTAAGCTGTTTAAACGTTCTTCGCTAATACGAGAACGTAGATAATTTTTTATCCTTTTCAGTACGGAAAAAGAGCGTTCTGCACTGCAATTTGTCACTGCAGTGCAAAGAAATATGCGTAATGCAATAGCAATGTACGGAAATGCTTCTTTTAAATCCTTTTCGTTAATAAACGAATTAAGTTGCCTTAAGCTCATTTTATTTTTATTGGCTGACAAAAAATGTTTCAAAAGCACACATTCCTCTTGTAGGTCATCTGCCAGATCAACCGGGTATGCTTTTTGGAATGTCATAGCATTAATTCTAACGTCTGCTTCAGACATTGCATTAAGTTTGCACAAAAAGGAAAAATTGGCGGTTACCACGTCATACGAAGCTTTACGTTTCCTTAACTCGCACAACAATTGGTCGCATATGGGGAAAAAGGTATTACAGGGGCGGCTTGCGCCGCCCCTCGTAACCTGCCGCCCCGGGCACTTGCCCCTTTTGGCCCTAGGGTAAATACGCCACTGGCGCCGCACCCCGCAAATACCTCACCCCCGCACGTCCTGTGCACTTTCATCGCTTACCACAAAATTATTATTGTAATAATTTGTGTATACAGAACAAAGTGTACTTTGACTTTAAAAAAACGAACGAACATTACGTGAAAAACGATTTAACTTGACATTTATAGCGATTTAAGTATAGTTTCACCTTTTTACACGAATTATTGTGTAGGATAAATATTGTGAAAAGTGATCAAAGTCCACATTATCCACTTTTCACAGTATATTTTTGTTTGTGCAAAACGATTAAAGTACAGTTTTATTTATTTACACCAATCTCCATGTGCAAAAGTCCATTGTAAAACTCGAGTTTAACCATTATTCACAAAATGATTATTGAGGAGTGACATACTTTAAATGTTAAAGTCAATATAAACCTTTTTGAACAAAATGATTATAATAATTTGATAACATTGATCCTTTTTCACAAACGATATCTCCAAAACTATTAGTCGTGTCAAACTAAAAGTCAAAACAAGTTGTATAGCTTCGAAAAAGAAATACAGTGGTTAAAAAATCCATTATTGGGCCAAACTCGAGTTTAACCCCTTTACACTGGAGGCACAGAATTTAGTACCCGAAACTGCAAGTTTAGTGCTCCAACAACGCTGCTCTTAATAATTTGCCTTGAGCAAGTTACTCGCCACATACTCATATGCAGTGGAGTCTGCGGGCGAGCAAGTAGTCAAGTCTAGTAGCAAGTCTGGTAGGCACGATGACAGTTTCTCAAATCGACTGTGTAACTTGCCCGAACCGAACAGAGTTCCGTGTTTGCCCGCCAGATAGAGCCGGCTTGGTTGACAGAGTTGCAGCAGGTTTATTCTTGACATCCCCAAATGGTGATTTTAATTATTTTGTATTTATAGGAAACTTAATACGCCTCAATTCTCTTGCTTTGCCTGAGGTTGGATTAATTTAAAACTACAGTAGAAAACCACTTTAATATTTTCATAAGGTAGAGACTCATTTTGAGAGCAGACCAATATAAGAAGATGTTCATTATAGTTAACAAAGAAGTTGACAATTTAATTCATAGTTCAAGCTAATATGCATTTATTTGTTGAATTTACTTATTTTTGAGTTAAAGAAGTAGAATAGCACAGGCTCACACAACTCTGCCGATTCATATTGAGTTGGTAGCGACACTTAGTTTGCTATAATTAACTGAAATGAGACTACTGGTGGGATGTTTAGAATAACCCAGTCGCTTGTAGATTTCGTGCAATGAGCACAGGCTCATACAACTCCGCCGATTCATATTGAGTTGGCAGCGACACTTAGTTTGCTATATTAACTGAGACTTAGTTATTATCGAGTTTTCGACCTGTCGCTACTCGCTAAGCAAGTTAGTCTAATAACCTGGTAGAAGGAGCTTTTGGAATCAAATCTACTGTAAGCAAAAGGGTGAATTTTTTGGTTCTTGCCTTAAGTAAGCTCCATAATACGGAGTGAAAAGGACAGCTTTCCGCAAACTGATAGTGGTTGCTCAGTCAACGAACTTTGGTCCACTAATGTAGAAAGAAGTATTTTATACAGCGTGTAACCGAAAGGGTATATGCATCGAGAAAGGTGTGAATCTATCTACCCATAAAACTGAACAACTTTCCCTAAGGAACACAGGTTGAAAAACGAAAAAAATATATTAGACCTTCCATACAAAATGCATCAGCTGACTGCACATTTAGTATGGGACGTATTTTTTTTTTTCGTATTTCGACCTATGTCCCTTAGGGAATGTTGTTCAGTTTCATGGGTGGATTCACACATTTCACGATGCACTTTCTGTTACATGTTGTATAATGTATTTTTCTTGTTGGATCAGTCAAAGTCTGCTGGCATGGCAGAGTTGTATAGTTGGTTTGTTTCTTTCTACAAAGATAAAAATCAATCCAGAACCACATTGCATAATGTTCGTTCTGTCTAGAAATAGGTAACAAGCTAAAGCAACCGCCATTTATGTTTTTGCTGAGAGACAAGATAAGGATGACACGAACTTATTACATAATGTACCTGTTACTTGAAAACTTTTGCAACAACTCTACCTGACGGAAAACTAAAACTAACCAACCGCAACATAAACTATCCGCACGTAGCAAACTAACACTTTTTCAAAACTAATATCTGTGCGGGCTTCAAAATTGAAATGTAATCTGAATACAAACGAGATGAAAATGAGGGCATTCATATCTTCGTGCATTGGTTCGCGCGTGGCGGCAATGCAATGGAACGTGCAATACTATACCGGGTCTTAACATATTAGAAAGCGCTCGTGGTAAAGTATTATGTAGTTATGCACTCTGATAACGAATGTGAAGCAACCATCTACATATAGGCCATGGTTGGGTGACCGGTAGTGTTATAACAATTTAAGCTTTTCCGTGCTTCGGAAGGCATGTTAAGCCATTGGTCAAGGTTAGTATCGTGGATGTAAATGGCTTGAAAACTTTGACAGCTGGGGTGGCCCTTAAACTGGAAAAAGCTAATCTAGGATTGGGTCTGGTTTCCCTTCTGTGTAATAGTTGAATTTCCTAGATTTGAAGGGAAATGGCTAGTTGTCTTATCAAATTAGTGAAAAAGCGTAACCTTAGCTACGGCGTAGCTAACTCGTAGCAAGAGTTACGGTTTCCGCTACGTGATTTAATTTCGTGCTACGTTGTGTAGTCTCGGCTTTCCCTCGACTTTGTTTAGCCGTAATAAAAATGTATTTCGTTTTTAAATTTGTACGTTGTAAATTAAATGAAATCTACATCCTTCAACAACTTCAACAACTAACAACAAAATTATTGCTTGTTTAGATCATGAAACTGAACAACTTTCTCTATCGAACTAGGTTGAATTATGAAAAAAAAATGGACTTCCCTGGTGCCAGCTGTTTTATTTATTTTGTATAAGTGCAACGTCACATTAATTTGTCTTTTCTAATTTCGTCCTATGCTATGTCCAGTTTCATGATCTAAACAAGCCCTTAAAATTTCGAATGAAAAATCTCGCTTTATTAGGATTCTTGTTGCCGATAAAAGACCCAATATACAAAAATGTATGGCGGCTCGCGTTTGTCGTTCCGTAGCACGCAGCCGAAGCCGACAGCCAGCAGCCGGCGGCGCTGCATTTCCCAACGCATCCGTTCAATATCCGCGGGATTGTTTGTAGATCCACCCCCCCTCCCCCTCCCCCCGACCCTCCGGCCACAACCCCCGCCGATACCACCGCCTCTAATGGAGCTACGGTGTCTAGAAATAGACTTTCTTTCCAAAGTTCAAAGTTGAAGGTTTTTTTTTCTATGAGGAACATTTTTTGTCGTCAGTCTATGAGGAACTAGTTATTTGCGTGTTGGGGAATTGGAACGTGCCTTCTATGTTATTATTAAAACAAATATCAAAGATTTGTTAAAATATAATTTGTTAAAAGTCAAAGATATAAGACTAAAAATCAAAATTAATATTTGACATAGAGCGATATTTGTAATGATATGACACTCCTATTGAAAGCTAGGGTACAAACGACATAGGTCATCATAGGAAATATACATAAATGAAATTGGGTTTTTAAATAAAGTATGTAGGTAGGTACCTATAATCTAAACAGAATTTATATGAGTATTTATATTTATATGAGTAAAGAATACCTGTACAAAATTAAGCAATAATAGCAATAGTTGCTCAAATATCAGAAAACGAATCAAAATTATTCAAATTTTAAAAGTTATGTAGGAAACTCACCAATTTTTATAAATCATAATGTTTATTGCGTAGGTATAAGTTAGGTATAACTTGTCAGACGTGGCGGAACGACCTTTGGATTAGGTCGTTATTACGCTCTGCCTACCCCATAAGTTAGTAACTTTTGGGCACGGGATCTTAAATAACAATATACCTAGCCAACAAGTGTTCGCGATTCCTCATTCCACGCTGCCTTAATACCTACGTCGCCCAGAAACTCATGAAACCTGCGTCTAGTCGGAAGTTACTTCTTTGACCCGTGGCCCTGGTGTTCAAAATAGGCAATGAAGGCAACTCGGTTGAAACTTGAAACAAAGTTTTAATTACTTTTCTATAGGTAGAGGTCGGCGTAGGATTTAATCCGAGTTTAGGCCAGTTGGATCGTCGTATGAAGACAACGCTTTTAATGAACGTAGCGAAAAAAGGAACTAACACTAACTAAGGGGCGTTTTTCCACTAGACAGACGGCACGTCAACGGCAACGGCACGGTATCGTCGACGACATCGTAAAAGCACAAAATCACTAAATCTTGACTAAAATGGTCACCTATCATTGTCTATCCTGAGTGAACAGAAAGGGACGGCAATTTTGTTTAAGATTTAGTTAAGTCATGCTCTCCACGAACCGATAGCATTGTCCATGGATTGTATAAAAATCAATGAAATTAGGTATTTGGCACGCCTTTCCACTTGCCGGCGCAGCAACGGTACTTCTCAAATCAGTGTTGACGACACTATTACCGTCCTAGTGGAATAACAGCGTCACGGTATCGTGACGATATCGTTATTGTGCCGTTACCGTGCCGTGGAAAAACGCTCATTGTTTTTGAGAGTTCTCCTAGCATGCAGCGCCCCCTCCCACGATCCTATAAAGCCTTGTCGTAACTAGTGGCCGAGAGTAATTCTCGTGAAATTTCATCTCATTCAAATTGATCGAGATATTAAAGGGTTTCATAGATTTGTTGCGTAGGCGGATTCGTTAAGCCTAAGAGGTTGACTGAGAAGTTTGATAGATAAAATAGCTAACATAATAGACAAGCGAAATAATTATCATAAAATCGGCTAAAATATTGTTTAAAAAAAATTGTTGTCCTAACTGTAGTGTGAGATCCTACCCATAAAAGTGAACAACTTTCCCCAAGAATCAACTTTCGAAATGTTTTAAAAAATGAGCCCAAACAAAATTACTGGAGCCGCTTACACCGTTTGTATGGGACGGCCAATTTTTTTTTTCATATCTCGCACTATGTTCCTTGAGGAAATTTGTTCAGTTTCATGAATTGGTTCTTGTCCTAAAGTTTAGTCAGCTATTTTTTAAACTGCCTGTTTACGGAATGTCATTTAAGTAGATACACGGAACTCAATCTATAACATAGAGCTAAGTAAGTATAGACAGAGCGCCCATCTGTTGCGGTCAAGAGCTCCCCCAGTGAGGCCATCCTTCAGCCCAATGAAACGATACAAAGTGCTATGCTGTGTACTTTTACATCCGATATGTACTGCTCTACACAATGGATTTATCTAGTTCTATGGTTAAGACAGCAAATGGAATGAAGATTGAGAAAGAATAAGACGGGCGCATCCAATCCAATACAATATATGAAGAAAAAAAAACTTATAGCAGGACCAGGAACTTTGGTATAAATAGTGAAGCTATAACCACCGACTGACGTTTTCGGTCAGTTAAAATTATTTGAGCCTTAACGATACTTCAAAACAACAATTAAGATTTGTAGGAGGCTTGCGATTGCGACAGAAGAATTACCTGAAAATGATCATCATCATTGGCCACGACATCTTGAACAGATGGATGATTGTTTCAGCGTCATTTAATTGAGAAAAAATTTGTGCGCCGTCCGAGGAGAAAATACAATATTCTTAACCATTTCAAATATGGAACGACCATGAATTACAGGCCTGAGTAATATAACTGTGCATGACACGGAGTCCGCGGGTATTATTGGCCTAAGTCCAGCCTGGGCACAGGGAACAGGGTACAGTGGTACAGTGGCTAGGGTTGATGAGAATGCCGCTTCCGCTTCCGCATAATGCGGAAGTTCCGCAATTTTTCAAATTCCTCATCCGCTAAGTACCGCTTTCCCATAAAGGAAAATCAAAAAATCCTCTTCGGCTACCGCTTCCTCTTAGACTAAGAGGAATTGTATAAGGGATTTTAGGAACCCAAAATATGGCCGACTTAGGCCTGATCTGATCAACCCTAATTTCAGAGTAGGTACTCTTCGGTGAGGACGTATATGAGCTGATGAGAAGAAAAAAGAATTTTAGCTAAGTAAATTTTGAATAAGTATTTTGATTATTATTTAAATTGTTTTTAGTAAAAAAAATATCTTTCTCATTCGTCCTCTTCCTCAACCGCTTTCTCTTCCTCATCAACTCTAGTACAGGCAACTGCAGGGTACAGGCTACCCGTAATCTTACCAAATCCCGTGCCGACTGTACCACGCGCCCACTATTTGAATTTATGGCGTTCTTAAGCCGAAGCCGTACTAGCAATTGCAGAAACATGCTACAATGGCTCAACGGACATAAATCTTCGACTGAATTAATTGAGTGTTTTTGAACACCACTGTTGATGCAGCCACGGTGAAGTCGGTCTACAAAGATTAAAAAAAATAAGAAATGCAGCTACTTATCAATCAGCTACAATACAGTTAAATCAGCGGATGTTTTACATTATTTTTATATTGTGTTTACAGTTTCAAATCATGCTCTATGAATTTTTTCCCGTACGAATCATCTGGATTACATTACATTGTAAATAAAATTATGTAAAATGTTTACTTCACATTACTTTCAGAATAAGCGTAGGTACTTACCTACTTTAGGTTAGATTAAAGAAGTCATTCCTATAGAAAAGAGTAAATTAAATTATCTTTTATTTTTAAGCCCAATAGCTTCTCGACCTACCCATTACACCAGTCACCGACTTTCATACGAATGTTGTGCAACTCTTTATAAATAAATTCATAATTTTAACATCCTATTTTAAAGTGTTAATATTCAAAGGGTTTTAAACGCAGCCGCGTCACAGATTGTTCGCCCGGAACTGTCGTAAAGCAAAGCATTAGCGCAAAAATAGGAATACCCGGCGATTGTTTCAATTAAACGTCATTAATTTATCTGGTAATTGAGATAATTACGGAAGAGTTGGTAGCAATTAGCGTCAGTCGGAGGCGGTGGAGGGTCCTCTGCCACGAGAGCCATCTGGCGCGGTTCCAGTGCGGCTCTTCTTAACACGAGAAAATTCACTCGCTCAACGAGCAAGCCGTGGATGATGAAATACTGGTGACAGCTAGAGGAGCGAGGACAAACCAGATGGGGTCACATTACGTCGAGCGGAATTTGTAATGCCGTGGTGCGAGTTTGGATAAACGATTGTATTTGTGTTTTGTTGGATTACGCAAATGCCGAATGAATTATTTTGTTAAACTTCCGTGGCCTCAATTTGTGTCTAATTTGCTCTATTTCGAAACACGTTCTAAAGTAGTTTTCTAGCAAAGAATTTTCATAATAAATCTCAATGTACCTCAAAGAGTAAATCACAGTCTAAACATACCTTTATTTCCTAAAACTGGAAGACGTGGGCGTATAAAGTACCTAATTTGAAAACGTTTGACAAAAACTCGTGAGAATTTTCTCATAAAGAGAAAATACCAAGTGATGCGTAGAATCATTTATCAACTTTTATTTTATCATCTAAAAGTCAAAGGTAAACGAAGAGTGAAACACTACTTGAAAATGTTTGTTGTCTTGAAAATATTACTTAAACTTAGTCCATTAGTATAAGTTTCGTGTTAAGATCCAACTTATGCAAACTGCTTCGGTGCTTCTAATATTTTAATTGGTTCATAAATATTACTATAGTATAAGTAATAGCACTATATAAACTACGTAATATGTTTAACGGGAAGTTTATTAATTATCTCAGTGGGTTGGATGAGCTTCTCTTTTTACTGATGCAATGAAATTTTCAATCAGGTGTAGTCTATCGTCATAAAATCGTCATAATATTGTCATTATATTATAGTCAAAATAACTGTAGCTAATATTTCTGCTAAAACATGAAGGAATCAATTCAATTTCAGTCAGGTTAGCACCCGATACAAAAAGTGGCGCTTCGCTGTCAGTCCTGCCTGACTCAAATCTAATCTCGTAGTCTGTCCTATAAAGACCTCGTACTCCACGGGCATAACCGTTTCACAATGACAATTTCAGTCCAAACGAATAAAATCTGGGAACGCTCGTGTGAACTGCAATGTACTAGAACGATCATTATGCGAAAATTCTTGCGCACACCGTAAAAGTTGCCTCCAATAAAGTCAGAGAATAAGGATAGAATGTGTTTTGTTGCGTATGCAATGTAACGTTTATTTGCTTCGTTTGTTCTCTGCATGTCTTTTTATATCATTCGGTTAAATTAAATGTAACTCAGGAATTCTTGAACCAAGAAACAGTTATAGGATATGGAAAGAGAAATAATTATGACACTGTACTATTAAGGTATCCGGTATTTTTCAATTTTCAAATTTCAATTAAGAAAATTATTTGATTTTGAAAATACTTATATTATCCAACTATAATGACGTACATTAAGCAAAATAGTTTTACCAAAGGCCATAATCATAAATAATGTTTGACATAGCATTACATTTGGCCAAACCTGTACAGTACATGTGTACATTTATTTATCAGATTAATACCAATACATATAAGTAATAATGTTCTTTTATCAAAGGAACTTTACCATCCTCGTCAGTACTTAAGCAGAAACTTAAGAACTAACACTATAATAAATTATAGTCTCATACCGGACTTATCTTGTACAACTTTTACTACCTTGCTTGGGAAGTTTAAGCCTACCTGTGAGTTATGAAGATTTTCCTCTTTTGTTTCATATTTTATTCAAACTAGCTCTTTATAGACTCAATGCCCTCGATTCTGGCCGCCACATTCTTAACTAATTTTAAGATAGCGCTGTCACTTTCTTTACTTTGACATAAGAACAGGATAGCAAATAAACACATGTGTTTAACGTTCCTAATTTGACATGAGCTGCTTTAAATAAGAACCGAGCATAGAGTATGTTCCTTATTTTACGTTAAATAAGCAATCTAATGTCAAATTTAAGCAATTAAATGTCAGATTAAGAATGTCAAAGTCATGTGTTTATTTGATATCCTGTTCTTATGTCAAATATAAGAAAGTGACAGCGCTACTAAGAATTAGAATTAGTAACTGGACGGCGTGAATCGAGGCCAATAACATTGATATGCAATTAATAATTCTCTCTTTAAATTTATCCTATTTTTATGTGACCTTATTTTATAGGTAGGTACCTAACGTTATGCCTTATTTTATAGGTACCTAATTGTAATTGGCAGATATTCGCATGAGATCTTTCTTTAATTAAAATTTCTTCCATGTTGGACTGGGAGCAATAGAATAACATAGAATGTTCCAGCAGCCCTTCCTCCCGGGCATGCTATAGAAGTCAGCAAAAGGGATTCTAGGGTTACAGTATTGTAATTTAGTCAATGGACTGAGAAAGTAAGGGATAAATTCGTGTTTTTATGTATGTAAATTTCTTTTGTCGTTGCAATAAATTGTGTTGTTTTTTATTTGTTAGATAATTTCGTGTTTGGTCTAGTTTCGCCTTGGCGACACTTGTGTAGCCTTTTCCGTCCATATTTTATCCTTTTACCGAGTTAGCTAGAATAGAGAATGTAATCCGAAATGTTATTTCTTCCACAGTAATGTAGACAATGGCAATATTTTAGCCTGAGAATGTGGGTTACTGTATGAATAGTACCCTGGATTAATAACTACCGCTTCGACGGGCTGGCGGCGCCACAGAGCAAGTAAATACTTTTCGATAGTATTCTTAACATAAGTACATATCGTGCATTATCGAATCAAACTTACTACCTATGCCGAGGGCTGATATCTGAGAGCAACTGATTATTAAGGAGAACCAGCCAGAGCATGCTTTTTGTTTGTACTACGGCGGCGTACTCCTAGCGTAGCTGTCTCGTAGCAAAGTCGCTACGCAGCCGTTAAAACTACACGCGTTTTGTTTATTTTTTTCTTAAGTGCTACAATATTATAAACTCACAAGCTCACGGTGTATTGAATATGATGCTCTTCGACCGTTTGTATGAAGGTGTATCACTATGCTTTTTATATGTGCTACGGAGGCGCGGGCGGCTTCAATCAGCGTAGCTCCAGCGTAGCTGTCTCGTAGCAAAGTCGCTACGCAGCCGTTAAAACTAGCGAATCATAGGCGCAAGTGGATTAGTTGTGTTCGGACCGTTTGTGTGAAGAAGTTATACTGTTCTTTTTATTTGTGCTATGGCGTCGCGAGCGACGGCGGCTGGCGTAGCTCCAGCGTAGCTGTCTCGTAGCGAAGTCGCTACGCAGCCGTTAAAACTACACGCGTTTTGTTTCTTTTATTATTGAGTACTACGAGTGTCTAGTTGGGATTTTTGCACTAGCTTTAGCGTAGCATTGTAATAATTGTAGTTTTCTGGCTCGGCTTAAATAAATTATAAGAACGTTGCCGTTGGAAGTGCATATAAATGTTTAAATATGTTTTTTTTGTGTAATAAAAGTATTTTAAAGTAAATTATAGAAATAGATGTATGTTATGTATGTGTGGTATATCTAAAAGGTATATTTCTGCAATGAGGTATAACTCTCACTCAGCTGTGATATTAAAATACTAAACTCACTAAACTTTATGATCCTATAAATTTTGCCATTAGATCCAAAACCAAATACTAGATCTGGTAGATCCTACATAAGCTTTTCCAATAGGCCCGTACAAAACTAATATTACTAGAATATGGCCCAATGTTTACTAGGAGCTGGAGGCTGGGTGTCAAAGATGTCTTCCGTCCATTTCTGGCGCTGGTCCAAACTACACACGTCCACAGATTCCTTGCCTATCGAGTTGACTCACTCAAACTGTAATTTTGCATCTACTATACCGAGTGTAAGGGACAGCTTCCCGCAAACTGTTAGAGGATGAAACTAAACAACTTTCACTAGGAAATTCTTTTAGGAAACAATCTCGATCAGACAATTTGTATGGAAAAGCCAATTTCTTTTTTTTTTCTGAAAGTATTTTCTGGTGAAAGTTGTTCAGTTTCGTTGACTCAGCAATCCCTATCAGTTTCTGGTACGCTGTCCTTTACACTCGGTATATTATTGAGACTTTGTGACTGTGTGTGTGTGCCAGTAAAATTAATTTTCAGTACTTTCTCTTGTAGCGGTTTGAACTGTTTGAATATTTAAAACATTTTTGCATCGTAATATTTTAATGTAATCAACTTTCTGACCCGTGCTTTCCTCCGTGACTGTATCTTTTATTTTTTAAATTGCTTTATTAAATACTCACGTGCTGGACTGAACGCGATTAGAAAGTATAGGAAAGGAAACACATGGATCCGATGTAATGCAATTTAGAACCTATTAGATGACTATTAGAGCAAGCGAGATAATCGTATCTAAAATAAATATGTCTGAAATAAATACATAACAGGAAATTTTACTACAATCTATATAAGTAGTTTATATATTGTGTTTCAACCATTGGAGAATTTATATTATGGCTATGTCTATTAGGTAGATAGTTAGGGTCTAGACAGACGGACTGCAATCCAACTGCAATCCGACTGCCAAATGGCAGTTCAGATGCAGTTTGAATGCAGTTGTCTTGACTGCAATCAAACTGCACGTCGACGGGCAGTTGGCGTGCAGTTTGATTGCAGTCTGAGTGCAGTTACAACGACTGCACACCGACTGCAATAAAACTGCACGTTGACGGGCAGTTGGCGTGCAGTTTCATTGCAGTCGAGTCAACTGTATTCAAACTGCAACAGAACTGCGTCATTACCGAGTCCGCGTATTAGAACGTAACCACACCACTACCGCCCCCCGCCACCTCGCATCGCAGTTCAGGTGCAGTTTGAATGCAGTTGACTCGACTGCAATGAAACTGCACGCCAACTGCCCGTCAACGTGCAGTTTGATTGCAGTCGGTGTGCAGTCGTTGTAACTGTACTCAGACTGCAATCAAACTGCACGCCAACTGCCCGTCGACGTGCAGTTTGATTGCAGTCAAGCCAACTGCATTCAAACTGCATCTGAACTGCCATTTGGCAGTCGGATTGCAGTTGGATTGCAGTCCGTCTGTCTAGACCCTTAGTCGATAAACTGACCATCGAGTGAGTCCCCACTGGGCCACTAATGAAGCACTATAGTCCACACAAATTACCGATCCATATCACTATCTATACCTACATCTAGATAGTGTAGGTTAATGAAGTACCTACTAGCTTATCGATTTATTTCTCTAGGGAAACTGCAAAAAAAAACTTCGTTATTTATAATTGAGCAATTAGTTTTCGCGAAGCAACTTTCTAATGTTATTTTTTAAAATAGATACTATTATGAAATAAACTTTCATTACAAACTTCATACCTGGCAAAACTTCATTCATTTCAATTGGCTCTAAATATCTCAACCTTTCTACTTTGCTATATTCCTAAAAAACTTTGGATTTATATACAGGGTGTAAGGGACAACTTGCCGCAACCTGATATGGGTTGCTCAGTCAACGAAAATGAACAACTTTCACCGGAGGATTCTTTCAGGAAATGAAAAACTAATTAACCGTCCCATACCACCCCAATCAGAAATTTGTATGTGGAAGCCAACTTATGTTTTCATTTCTTGAATGAATTTATTTGTGAAAGTTTTTAGTTTTATTAACAGAGCAATCGTTAGCGGGAAACTATCCCTTACACCCATAATAATTTTATTTAGCTATACGTATATAACTTCTTTTAATATTGCTAGTGTGTGTATCATGTGTCTTGAGAAACTTTTTCCACTGAGTTGTGTTCCGAGAATGGACGATGCGGTCTCAAGCTCCGACGTACGAAAACTCAAGTGGCCAACTTCAGCGGACTCCTTTCTCATCTAATGGATAGCGCATGTATTTTTGTATGGTTTAGTACTAAAAGGAAAAGTTTCAAAGATGATGCATTTATTCCAAAATAAACTCCTTACTTACCTACCTACAGTAATCCTCTTAAATTAGGAAACATGTTGGCTTTCATGAAAACCAACAAGTGCAACTTTACCGATGACAAACATCCGGTGTAGGACAACTTCGTTATTACATATTTACTGCAATATACAGACACCTCTAGAAAAAAACCAACAACTTTTCTATCAGTGTTTTCACAATGTCGGACCGTGGTACCAACGACGCGACGGCTTCAAACTTGAGTGGCCAATTTCAGCTCCCAGATCCCTCAGTCCCGGACAAACTTCATTTTTAATTTAATTCGAGATTTAGTAGCAATAATAAAGGCTATTATTTAGCTAAATACAGGATTACACCTCCAGCTGCATAAAAATCTCCCAGCCCCCGGACAAACTTCGATATTAATTAAATTAGGATTTAGTAGCAATAAAAAAATGCTATTATTCAGCTAAATACAGGAATGTACCTTCAGCTGCATAAAAAAAAAGTTTTTCTAGTGGTG
>JARACY010005269.1:0-22590 GCA_029255725.1 Scrobipalpa atriplicella | reverse complement strand
TTAAATCCATGTCCACTTACCAAGACCACTTGCACTGGTGTCTGATATCCCCACTCATTGAGTATCAGCTGGTTGACTCCAGCCAATGCAGTCTCAATGCAGGTTTTGTCGCCCTCCTCCAACAGCGGTAGTTTAGTGCGAATACTGTCAAAGTCCCGAGTAAATGGTACGGCCACTGAAAATGTAAGCTTTTAAATTTCTCTGGTATGCCTGCTGTCTCAAATTTAACAGGTATTATCTACTATTTTATAGAAATAGAAATAGAATTTATTTGCTTAAAAATATGGTACAATAAAGATGTTTTTATACTTAAGAGAGACTCAATCACAACCAGTGATCACAAGACGTAATAAATTACTATTAAATAAATTACTAGCTACAATAGATCTGAAAAAATCACAGTACCTACCTACCTGTTGGTCTCTCTCATTCCCTGTTCCAAAATCATAACAAGTTCTGAAAAGCCTTTAAAAACTGTATTCTTGCTATCTTACCTTCATAAGCAGAAGAGAAGGACACTAGGGCTACATACTCTAGCTTCGCATGTATGGTCAGGTAGTCTAGAAATGTGTTTATAGCTGCTGAAGCTATCGTAAGTCGAGTAGTACTTTCCGTGGCATCAGTCGAGGGCACCGGCCTCGTCATCGACAAAGACACGTCAAGCAATATAACAGTCGGCATTTTGAATGTGTCTCCAGTCTAAATACGGGAATAAAACACCAACTTTTCTCATAAAACCAGAATAATTGCGATGTTTTTGTTTACACTACAACTCTAACCTCAAAATTGTGCGCTTTTTTCGTAAGTTAATTGCGCTGATGCGCTGTCATCAGAAATGTCAAAGTTCGCTTGAATTTCGTGATATTAGCGCTATTAGGCAGCCATTACACGGTCAGTCCAGATCACGATCCGATCAAGGATCAAGGTCACGGATCACGCCAGATTGATGGATCTTGGTGTGATTGAAACGACATTAGACGTTCACTCCAGATCACGTCAGTCCACTGCTCGCTACCATATAGTTAACACGCGTTTACAAGTGAAAATGGCTTCCGATAAGAAAAAAGTAGCAATAATTAATCAAAATTATAAATAATAATAATAAAATAATTAAAAAAAATAAGTAAATAAATAATTAATTAATAATAAAAATTAATTTAATTAATTAATAATAATTAATATTATTATTATTTTTATGTATTTCTTTATTTTTCTCTTCCTTTGAAGGTATTCACCCATCCCTATTATTATTATTATTAATTAATTTAATTAATTAATTTATTTATTTTTATTACTATTTTTTATTAATTATTTAAATTATTATTATTATTTTCATTCCAGTTAGAATGAAATCTTTTTCTTCACACATGCACCGTTAGCCAATACAGCTGTATCCTTTACCACTGCACCCACGCAAATCAGCTCATAAGTATTGAGTGAGTGGATCCTGGCCGCGTACCGATGCTCCTCCATTCTCACCAGCTGACAGTTCGTTCCTGACTTATCAGAATAACCAGTCATCTTCTGTGCAGGACCGTGTCCTCTATAATGCATCAGGAAGCTGTTAATTACACATGCAAACGTGGCGAGGAATATAGCAACCAGTAAGAAAACGATACCGAATTTACTTTTCCGCGTGCGGTCGTCCCATGGCATGTTAATAAAATTGAATTGAAAATCATATTCTGGAAACGGAGCTTCTTCCGGAATAAGTGTATTTCTATGATCAATGTTTTCCATTTGATTTTAAATAATGAATCATGCAAATATTTTATAGGTAGGTACCTGAGTGTATTATCTAGATGGTTACGGATTCAGTTCGTTTTCTAACGTTTGTTTGGATTCGTAGCACAAAAGCAGGTAAATGGCTACTTGGCTAGGTATATATAAACTTAAATATATGGGTACTTTTTTTTTGCTCCAGAAATAAACAAACAATCGATATCACAAAATAGGCGGCCTTATTGCTGAAACTGCAATTTTACCCTAATCGCCAGTTGAACGTTTCACTAGTTCACTACAATTCAAGCAGCTTTTCTTATGGCTTTTCTTGCATTGATATAAATATAATGTATCTGTTTACTTGTATGTTATGGCAATAATGGTAGTCACAACAAGTTTCCATGTTCCGCTGAGTGAAATAGTTGTTTTTGCGCTACAGTTCGGCGGCGGCGGCGACGAGAAAGGACCACAGAATTATATTAACTCAGAATAAAAACACCTTTTTTATACTACTTAAATAGTTAAACCCTTTTTGTACGAACCCCTAAAAAGAAAGTTCCCCCATAACAATAAGGCGCTTTCATTCTTCAAGAACTAAGAAGTTTTAATTCTAAGGCAGCCATTACACGGTCAGTCCAGATCGCGATCCGTGATCGTGATCATTGATCGCGATCCAGATTGACCGTGTAACGTCTTGGAATGACGGATCGCGACATCGGATCACAAATATCTAGATTTTTTGAAATCCATGATCGCGATCCACGGATCGCGATCCAGATTGACCGTGTAATGTGAAGTTTTGTCAATTTACGTCAGTCAGCGTTCGCACCGCGATGGAGTCGGACGAGTCGGACAATAGCGATGACATGTCTTCTGAAAAAGATTTCATTCTAACTGGAATGAAAATAATAATAATAATTTAAATAATTAATAAAAAATAGTAATAAAAATAAATAAATTAATTAATTAAATTAATTAATAATAATAATAATAGGGATGGGTGAATACCTTCAAAGGAAGAGAAAAATAAAGAAATACATAAAAATAATAATAATATTAATTATTATTAATTAATTAAATTAATTTTTATTATTAATTAATTATTTATTTACTTATTTTTTTTAATTATTTTATTATTATTATTTATAATTTTGATTAATTATTGCTACTTTTTTCTTATCGGAAGCCATTTTCACTTGTAAACGCGTGTTAACTATATGGTAGCGAGCAGTGGACTGACGTGATCTGGAGTGAACGTCTAATGTCGTTTCAATCACACCAAGATCCATCAATCTGGCGTGATCCGTGACCTTGATCCTTGATCGGATCGTGATCTGGACTGACCGTGTAATGGCTGCCTAATAGCGCTAATATCACGAAATTCAAGCGAACTTTGACATTTCTGATGACAGCGCATCAGCGCAATTAACTTACGAAAAAAGCGCACAATTTTGAGGTTAGAGTTGTAGTGTAAACAAAAACATCGCAATTATTCTGGTTTTATGAGAAAAGTTGGTGTTTTATTCCCGTATTTAGACTGGAGACACATTCAAAATGCCGACTGTTATATTGCTTGACGTGTCTTTGTCGATGACGAGGCCGGTGCCCTCGACTGATGCCACGGAAAGTACTACTCGACTTACGATAGCTTCAGCAGCTATAAACACATTTCTAGACTACCTGACCATACATGCGAAGCTAGAGTATGTAGCCCTAGTGTCCTTCTCTTCTGCTTATGAAGGTAAGATAGCAAGAATACAGTTTTTAAAGGCTTTTCAGAACTTGTTATGATTTTGGAACAGGGAATGAGAGAGACCAACAGGTAGGTAGGTACTGTGATTTTTTCAGATCTATTGTAGCTAGTAATTTATTTAATAGTAATTTATTACGTCTTGTGATCACTGGTTGTGATTGAGTCTCTCTTAAGTATAAAAACATCTTTATTGTACCATATTTTTAAGCAAATAAATTCTATTTCTATTTCTATAAAATAGTAGATAATACCTGTTAAATTTGAGACAGCAGGCATACCAGAGAAATTTAAAAGCTTACATTTTCAGTGGCCGTACCATTTACTCGGGACTTTGACAGTATTCGCACTAAACTACCGCTGTTGGAGGAGGGCGACAAAACCTGCATTGAGACTGCATTGGCTGGAGTCAACCAGCTGATACTCAATGAGTGGGGATATCAGACACCAGTGCAAGTGGTCTTGGTAAGTGGACATGGATTTAAACTTTTAATTAAAAGCAAAGCAAAAAGTGCTAGGCTAGGTCACAATCATTATATATATATATATTCCACTAGTGTTGCAAGAAAGGGGATGTGCAGCAGCACTCTTTAGGAAACATCTTGAACTCCTGTCCACTCCAAGATGGGATTGACATGTGCTGAAAGGCAACCATAATGTGGGAGGCCAATGTCCAAGGGCAGGGTACTGATTTAGTAGGTGGAGTATAATTATATCTGTCCTGTCCAAATTCAGGGGATAAATTAATAAATGAGCAAGCATACTTCTTTATCATATTATAAATGTTTATAGATCACCGATGGAACCTGTGGAGTTGGTGCGATTGGCAGGGCCCGCATTGTACAAGCGCTGCCATTACCACCATCATTTCCTGTCAAAATACATGTCCTGCCTGTAGTTTCCCCACATGATTCTTGCTTGCAACAAGGTAAATATAAAGCTGTGCTGTACTAAAATATTAAATAAAATACAGTGATAGATATTCTATAAAAGAGAAAATAACCACTGTCATAAGAACAAAAATATCAAAATACTTTGCAAATAGACAACTTAGTGGTTTATTGCAAATATGTAGCCTAAAAACATTTAAACATGTATAAATATTTTACAATAGGGCCAGGTAGATGTTGAGTTGGAACAAATAAAACAAGTGTGTAGGTAGGTATTGTAGGTTATATAAACTTGTTTTTTTTTTTATATAAATATTTTGAAATATTTTCAGCAATGCCATTGTACCAGAAGATAGTAGAACTAGCCAGCACAAGCAACAATAATGGATCCAATGGCACCATGTCACGTGGTGCCATCTATTGTCCAGAACATCTCACTATTACTGGCGTAAGTTTATTATAAGATTTTTTTTGTAAAGTTCATTTTTAATGGTGGCAAATATTCGTCATTTAACAGATTCTATTTTCTTTAAACGAAACTGAATATTGATAGATTTTATGGAAATCTTTATATTCTAGGCTACAGCGGCAATGACGCGTCTCTGCGAACAGCAGTACCAGGAGTTCTGGTGTTCGCTCAAGTGCGGGCAGCTGGAAGCAAGAGTCCAGCTGTTTCCACCCCCTCAGCCGGCGGTACACGAGGCGCTGTCTACTACCTGCAGCATCTCGCACCAGCTGCACGTCATCGGATTCCTCAGCCAGCAGGAACTAGGTATACTAGATTTGTGATGTGAAGAATTCCTTCTTATGCTGGAATAGCTAAAGACTTGGGGATAACTAGTAAAGGCATGCCAAGAGCTGCAGTTATCCATCAATACTGGAAAATCTGGAGCCAAAATAATCAAACAGCAGTAATGAGGTATACCTACCGTGAATTTGGATGTTCCTTTATATACTAAGTCTAGACATTTATGTTGTTTCAGGGTATTTCCAAGTTAAATAAAAAAAGTCCTATGTTGGTTAAACCCAGTTTTGTCTTTTTAGGTACACCCATAGCAGTAAGCAAGCATCTGGTGATTCCACAGGCACAAGCAGGATCCAACGCGAATAGAGAAAATTATGGTTCCAAAACTCCAACTAAGGTAAACTTTTTAGGGTTCCGTACCCAAAGGGTCAAAACGGGACCCTATTACTGAGACTTCGCTGTCCGTCCGTCCGTCCGTCCGTCCGTCTGTCTGTCACCAGGCTGATTCTCATGAACTGTGATAGTTAGAAAGTTGAAATTTTCACAGATGATGTATTTCTATTGCCGCTATGACAACAAATACTGAAAACTGGCCAAGTGCGAGTCGGACAACAGATATGATTTTTATTGCCATTTTTATAAATGATGGTACGGAACCCTTCGTGCGCGAGTCCGACTCGCACTTGGCCGTTTTTTTTTTACTATATTACTCCTTGGACATACTAGTTTTGATTTAATTTGAATATGAAATGGAATTGAAATGGAAAGGTTATGCAAGTAAAATCTATCTTTACAGGATGGTTCAAGCACTGATACATCATCAACAACAGAAGAAGATATGTCAGATCCGTGCAAAGTTCCCAACATCTGTGTTCTGCTTCATGGAGCCCTAAAGGTATGTGGTATTAAAGATGTATTAAAGAAAGAGAAATGTATCTCTATGGTACCTCTTATAGATCTAAGTGTTGCGTTTACGGTATATTCTAAAAAAAAAACGTACTGTTAACAGTTTGAAAAAGGTTTCTACATGCGATCATATGCATGAAGCCGAGTGATAAATTATCCAATATTTTTTTACTGAATCCCAACTACTTAACTGCTACCATTGATCAGTTTTATAAGTACATCTTTTACGAAGTTTTCTGCCATATCATGCCCTTACCAATAAACCTTAACTTCAGGTGGAAGGAATGGCGGCAGTAGTACAATTAGGCCCGGAATGGTGGGGCACCCTAGCGGCGTGGTGCGAGGCGTCTAGGGCCAGAAGATCCTGCTTATTGCTCAGCGTGTTGCGGCCGGGACAAGCCGCCGCGCCCTCGCTCGGCCCTTTAGAACAACTCGGACCCGCGGACGAGAGTTCCACACCCGGTAAGTGCCATTACTGAAATACCACTGAAATCCCAATTTGAAATTCAAAAAAATTATGTTTCTGTATTTTAACATTTGTTCCCAGCGGAAACCTTCCCAGTACGGACGACTGTATCGTATGGTAGCAGTTAAGTAGTTGGGATTCAGTAAAAAAATATTGGATAATTTATCACTCGGCTAGACGTGCAGAAGGTGCTGAGACACGCGCGCAAGCTGCCCGACAAGACGCCGCACCTTTACAAGGTACGAAAGAACTTTAATTGGACACCTTTTTGAGATATAAGACATTTTGGAGCTAGAAGACATTTTCCATCTAGGACACCTCTAGTTTTCGATCTAGCGCACCTTTTCAAGCTGGGACACCTTTCCAATCTAGGAAACCTTCTCAATTTATACTAGGACGCTTTTTCAAACTATAAGACCTTTTCCATCTAGGACACCTTTTCAAACTGGGACACCTTTTAAATCTAGGAGACCTTCTCAAGCTATACTAGGACACTATCAATCTAGGACACCCTTAAAACTAAAATACTTCCTAAATTGAAAAGGTCTTCTAGCTTGAGAAAAGCTTTTCAATCTAGGAGACCTTCTCAATATAAGACAGACGTTCCCACTGCGGAGCACAGTCATATTCTATGTATAGTAGATTATAATAATAGGTAGATTATACTGCACATCTAGCAAAACTACTCCTTTGAATAGCGTTTCAGTCATCATTCACTTTAAAAAATACATGAAAAATAAATGAGAAAACAAACATTTTAAATAATGTGTTTTATTTACATAAAAGTTTTTCTAAAATATAATTTTTTTAAGTACTTTTTGATCGCAAAATAATAAATAAACGTAAACTGGCAAAAAAAAAACAAATACCAATATGCGCATTGCGTGCGCACTGTAATAAATGCTGAAAATGCAATCTTTTTATAAACAGAAACAATAAAAAAAAACTTGTTGATAAATACTTTATCCAATCACACTTACAAAATATACTTTTCAAGTTTTATTTTTTCATATACTTAGAGTAATATACCTATCAAGCTTGCCTTTTAATAAAATATTGAGTGCGATAACTATAAACACTACAGATTTCATAATCACAATGTAAAAATATAATATTGATGTGGTATCAAGATTCTTAGAATCAACCGTATGACTTAGTTTCGACTATCTGTGATGTAATTATGTCTACCTGTTGTGACTCAGTGCAAAAGCTTACATAACTTTTATACATTATCCCATTCCGAAGATCTAATATGCTAGGTTTCCTTAAATTACTTATACTACACCTTAATTTTATTAGCTTAGCTCCGTTTAGTCAAATTGCTAGATTTTGTTTTACTCTGTTTTTGTTCCTATAAAAGGTTTATTTATTAGCGTCCCGTAAAGAGATAAATATTTCTTTTAAAGTAAGCATAGGTCAAAAGAACTATAGAATAATATGAAAAAGCTTAAATAATCAATAAATATAGGTATAAACAAAACAATACGAAAATAATACGATCTTCTCGACCAGAGGAACCAAACAACTTCACTGCCAACAACAGTTAATCAAATATAATAAAAAGTCGTTTTTAAGCGTTGTTTTAAATGTTGTTCAGTTTTATGATTAGATTATCCCCTTCCTATTTCAAACCGACAAATATCACCGCGTGCATTATCTTTATACTTTAACTAGATCTTGGTAACTTGAATAACAATCTTAACTTATATTCGCCCGTTGTTTTGCAAATTACAGATACAGTCCCATAGAGTGTGTTCTAGCGTTCTTGTAGTAATCAAAGTATTCCTGTGGCGAGGTTGAGTGCTTCTTTACCACCTCGTCTAGCTGCATCTGGTCACCCCAGTCAGCCTGCAAATACAAAAACATGTAGGATTAGTATTATTATGTTTATGTACGACATGGATTTAGTACTTAAGCTTCAATGTTTTGGACTAACTGAGTCCAGCTTTAGTGTTTTAGCTCCATAGGGCGGGTCATCAAATATAAGAAAATACTCACAAAATTGGGGAAGAGTGAACGCTTATCATCAAACTTCCTGTCGTTGACGCATCGCAGCAGATACAGTCGCTCCACCCACGGCCAGATCATGTAGTCTAGCATACCAGGCCGCGATCCGCCGAAGAATAAAGTGCCTGGAATGTCAGAATTTAAAATATAAATTCAGAAGATTTGCATCATTCTGTACCTAAATACATGTATCAGGATACAAGAGAATGCAGGCATTTGCTCTTGATATCGACCCTGAATCTAGGCCACAGGTGGCTAAGAAGGCAAGCAATCATAACCAGAAGCCTTTGAGGTTCTGGCTGGTTGGAAAGCTGCTTGACGGTAAGAGGGTCGTGAGCCTTTCTGAGCCTAATAATCATTATGTAGGATTGTTCAGCCAGATATCATTGCAAGATTGAAAGAGAAATCTACTTTTGACTTTAATATCTGCTGCTGTCCTATGGTACCCCAGTGGTATAGAGGTACTCTGTGGGACGTCTATCCGCTCCTATCTTCTTAATGCAAATTTTTGTAGTTAGTAGTTGCGCCTCACCTCTATTTGTTAGCTCTTTCTCGAACACATCTAATGTAGTGACAATCTGCTCGCTGCCAAACGCGAAGTTGGTGTCGAAACACTCTAAGCTGCCTTTGATCAACTGCAATTAGAGAAATTACTTGTCTTTATCCTGGTTCAAAGTGTGAGTTAAAACTCATAACATAATCATGAAATTGGACCGGGTTTTTTCGATTATATAGGTATGTCCGGATGGTGGTTGTTACCCCACCATTTTGGTGGTTTTTCTTTATTTTAAAAGGTTTATTATAACTTGCTTCAAAACTCTGTACAACTCAGAAAGTTCCTGTTCTCAACAAACTAAAGGAATGCATGTGTTACCTCATTAAACCTCTCTCTGAGCAGTCTGTCCTGGGCCTTAGTGTAAGGGTCTCTGGAGTACAGAGGGTTCTGAGGATACTTCTCGGCCAGTAGCATAATCAATATCACCACGCTCTCGCAGAGACATTTGTATATTCTAATGTTGTATGTGTTACCTCATTGAACCTCTCTATGAGCAGTCGGTCCTGGGCCTTGGTGTAAGGGTCCCTGGAGTGCAGAGGGTTCCGAGGGTACTTCTCGTCCAGGTAGTCGCATATCACCACGCTCTCGAAAAGGCATTTGTCTCCGTATTCTGTTGGCACTTCCAGCACCGGGATTTTTACTGGAAAGTAAGCAGTAGCCTTATTAGTTCAGTATATGGACGGAAATCATCTATTTCAAATACCTATTTAGCTTATACATAAACTAAACTAAACATAGTGCAACGTAGGTACTATGGTATATTCTGTGATGCACCTTGCATCACTTTGCAGAACTACTTAACATGCCAACATGACCATGGTCAATGGTACTAATTATAATTACACTACCTCTAGTTATTGACTCTTGCCGACTTAGTCCTGATTTGATGTAATACATTTTACTTATTATCCGGGTCACTCGCGATAAATTTTGGTGGTAAAAACATAGGAAATTTTCCTTTTATCCCGACAAACATTTACATATCTACAAACATAAAATCCCTTACTTACGGGGTAGACAGAGTTTATATCGTGCGTAGGTACAGTTCATTCGAAAATACATTTTGAAGATTTTCTTTTCGAACCTAAATCCTAATGAACTTACATCTAGGATTCCTATTTCTGAACCATTCGGGCAGCCTCAGGGGGTCCAGTTTGTAGACCTCGTATTTGACCTTCTTGGCGTCCAGGACCAGCATGACCCTATGGCCGTAAGGGTTATTGTCCACATGGTACAGACGGAGTTTGTCGTGTGGTAATGCGGGCGGGGGTAGGGGTCCTGAAAAATTAACAATAGGTAGGTACATTTTATACAATATAGGCTTACATTGGCAACAACCTTCAGTGTTTCGGCTTTTTTTTTTTGTATTCTTCTTACAGTAAATCGGTTACGATACGTCTGGAAAATAGAGATGATTTCCGAAAACCGCATCGCTATTTTAATTTTTTGTTATGCCTAGAGTTGCCTAGAGTCCTAGCAGTTTTTTTTTTATCCTTACTACATTTTACGAAAGAGTGCACCCACAAGAAATGACGTCATCACATTATTATCATAAAACGTAACATCAAGGTTCACTGCAATAGAACTCCAAACATTGCATTATCAAAGTCATTCATCATGTCGAGTAGTCGCTAAACTTTCGCTTCCTTTATAACATGCATTTCGTAGCAAGCAGTGCCGTCGCATTGCACACCTTGACACAGTTTCAACCTCTAAATGGTAATGCTCGAGTGAGGCAAGTAGGTACAATGTACAATCATACAGCACTTGTACGAACCATCTTTAGTCTGGCTAGGAGCACTTGAAGTTTAACGAAATATTTATAAACACTTGTCGAGTTTGAAAAGTGGTTTTTACGAGACTCTTATTTTTTTTTTTTTTTCAAAAAACGTTTTATATTGTTATTTTGAACGGGATTATAACCGCGAAAATCTCGAAACTTATAAACAGTTTATAATTTCAAATTCGTTGAGCAATTAACAATAGGTGTAACTTGTTTATTTTTATATGTATACATACATACATATAATCACGTCTATATCCCTAAATGGCTATAAATGATTTCTCTAATTTAATGAAAGAGAACTTCCTGTAGGTACATCAAGTTATTTTCGTATTTAGGGCAATGCGTTGCGTGGCCCATTCCGCTCTGCAATAATTTCGTTGCTGGGTTCGATTTGTTTATTTTATAGGTCAATGGCCTAATTAATATATAGATAAAAATATGATGAATTTCTACGAAACATGAGTCAAAGTATGAATAAATAAGATTAACCTGAACAATGCCAGTTTTCTAAGCTTTTGGTGTTATTTAATTTTTGCTTATTAATGACTGGATAACTATAATGAATTTTATTTTGTTTTAATTTTAGGAGTGTAGGTAGCTCCATATTACTTACATACGTAATGTTACTCATTAAACCACTTATTAATGATAACAAGTGTTAATTCAAAAAACATGCAGCACGTTAGTATTAGGTATATAGTTACTCTGTGATGCAGCATTTGTTTGCATTTCCTCTGATAAAATACATTAAGTATAAGACTTTATAATGCAGTTTATCTTAAAGAGATCTAGACCGAGATAGCAATATTTGCAACCAGGTTACTATACTATTTAGATTTACCTATCTACCAACATACAAACTACCTTTACGAAATGTGAAAATTAATACTAGCACACTGTGGAACCACAGGTGGAACAGCGTACCGTAAACAGATAGGGGTTGCTCAATCAATGAAACTGAACAATTATCACCAGATTTTTTTTTCTGGAAATGAAAAACTATTTCGCTTTACCAGAAAAATTGTCTGATCGATGGGAAAGTCAAAAAATATATTCAGAAAGAATCTCCTGATGAAAGTGGTTCAGTTTCGTTGACTGAGCAACCCCTATCAATCTGCGGTACCATATCCCTTACACCCGTTATACTATACAGGCTGCACTTTATTGCAGTTTTTTAATTGCAATGTCTAAACACCGCATCGCATGACATCATTCGACGCCGCTAAGTAAACAGCTGTTCGATAAAACAAGTCTACATATCTATAACTATACAAATAAATTTATGTATAGTTTAGGTTAAAATTGAGTTTTTTATTGAATGCCGTAGCAACTGAGATCATCGACCAAATAGGCAGATATTAACACGCTACTAAAAACTTCGATTATTTTATCGAATTAATGCTAAACAAATGCAGATTAAAATGGCTAACACTTACCGGCAGTCCGTTCTTGATAATACGACATGTTTACAACAATTTCGTCGAATAAACGTTTATATCTACACTAATTCTGCGATTAACCGTGCTCAGTAGACTGAACCTAACGTGGAAATAGCGGTAACGTCACTTTTAACGTTAAAACTAGGGGTATGATGTCATTGTGACCCGGTTATCTGCTACCCGACCAAGTTGGAAATACAAAAACATTTCGTCTACACGTCGAGAAATGAGTCGACTTACTGCGGCGCTGTACGCCTACTAAACAACGTAAGAGTTACAACGATCGATAAACGAGACCTTATTTGTAGAGCAGTAAGGCTAGACAGAATTTTAGTTAGCACTTTTGCCGGCTGCTAATATCGTGGTGACAAGCTTAGTCGGTGGTCTGTTAAAAATAGTCGCTTTACCTTGAGAAGGCCGCCGCCATTAGATTTATTCCAAAGATTACCTTCTTGTAATTTTGTTAAGTTTAATTGATCATTGATTATATGACTAATCGATGTATTTTAGAAATAAAATACGAACGATGTGGCATTTTTTAAGAGGTCAAGGGTACCCGACTAATCGAATAGCATTCTATTGTGGAGTCGTATTTCCGCTCCGAACCGCTCGAAAGCTAATAGGCATGCAACTATCGCATGCGATTTCCATACAAATTGGCAGCATTACAGCGATATACATACATATTACAATCTGAAATTGCCCTCAATTTTTGTCAGCCGTTTAACGCTCTGCCTTCCCCGTAAGGGATAATAGCGTGACTTTATGTATGTATAATATACCTTACGCTATTGGCATAGTGTCATTGGCTTAATGACAGACATAATTTCGGCCACTGTTGGACATAGGCAAGCTGATAGGCAAGCAAGAGTAATGCTCTCTACTTCATGGTATCATGGTAATCCAAGATAATCAAATCACAAAACAAAATTAAATTATTTACAGATGGGGAAAGATTTCTCTAAGAGTGTATTACTTAGTTTATGCCCTAAGCTGGCAGCACACGGGAGAATTCAAAGTAATTTTTATTTTCCTATTTCCAGGAGTTGAATCGGCTACGTCGCGCGGCCATCTCTCTAGGCTTCTCAGAGCTGCTGACTTGCGTCGGCAGTGCACTAGAACGTGAATGTCAGTCCCTGCCATCGACTGCCCCGCCTGAATGCGCCTTGCAACTGGCACACGCGGCGGCCGCGCTCAGGGACCCCAGAACAGCGCTAGATATCAAACACACCCTGCAACCGCTCGCTGCCAATTTCACCATGACTTCCATGTCGCATTGAAGACATAGAGACCTTGCAACTGCGGCGGCCGTGCTAAGGGACCCCAGAACAGCGCAAGACGTCAAGCACACTCTGCAACCGCTCGCTGCCAATTTCACCATGACTTCCTTGTCCCATACAAATACATTCGGACCACGATAATCTGACACGAGAAAAAAAAATGTGAATAAAGATGAAATAAGTACCTTTTTGTATTTTTTTTTTTGCAAAGAAACAACTGATTTTGATTGAATTTCACAACTTAAATATGATCTGAATCTTAATATTTTGTGCTTTGCGAAAGTAGTTTGTTATCATCAGTACCTATTACTTTTTTACATCCTGTATAGGTATTTCGAGGTACCTATTTGCAAATAAAAACCTTTGTAATAATCAAATAGTTATGGGTCCTTGGGGACCAGATACAAAAAAAAATTATGAAGGACCTTTCAGGGCGTCTTGCTGAGGTCAGTGGTGACCGCAGGGCTGGCGGCTTCCTTGCGCAGCGAATTAGCCTTGCTATCCAAAGGGGGAATGCTGCCAGCGTGCTGGGCACCATGCCACAGCAGGACGCTCTGGAGGCCATTTATTACCTTTAATTAGTTTTAATTTGTAAATATCCCATGTTGTAAATAAAAAAAATAAAAATAGTTAAATAAAGACAACCATTTTTTTAAATTTAAAACTAATATTCGGAATTATTTGTATACAGAACCATTCCAGTGCGAGTCCAACGCGCACCTTACCTCACAATTGATTCAGTTGTAACGCTACTCACCAAGAGATGTCGCTGCTAGTACAAAAATCGCAAGTGAATAGTATGCTGAAAACTAGGTTGCATGACTCGATTTGTTTTGCCTTTCCTCCCACTCCCATCATTAAAAAAACTAATGTCATCCTCAAGTCGACGAACTTTTGCATTATTTTTGCGTTTACAAAAAATATTTTTAAAATGGAAAGCTCAAATAATTAGTAATTCAAACTGTAACTAATTAAGTAACCAACCATTCCAGCTTATTTCTAATACTTCTAGATATGATTTACAAAGTGTTTTGTGTATTTTTTGCTGCAAGTTTGCCATTTTTATTCAACTTGGGCGGGGAATTTGTTTTCGATGATACTGAAGCAATTAACAAGAACCCCGATGTGTTTGGACACTCCTGGACGAACACTTTTATTAATGACTTTTGGGGTGCTCCAATAAACACCAATTACAGTCACAAATCATATCGCCCCTTAACTACTCTCACATTCCGGTAAGCCTTACATTTTCTTAATATTTTCAATGGAAACTATGCTAATATGAGCGGATATTCATAGAAGTTTTTTTTGTTTTTACAGAGTTAACTATTTACTAAACAACAAGACCTTCTCTGCCTTGCAATTTAAGGTTACAAATCTCATTTTCCATATAACATGTTCATACTTAGTATGGAAGGTGTTTGATTGCATTATTAACGATATTGATGGGAAAAAGCGCCGGAAGTGGTACAACGATGGAGCTTATTTGGCCACCTTGTTGTTTGCTGTACATCCAATTCACACGGAAGCTGTCAGCGGTATTGTTGGAAGAGCTGATGTGTTGGCGGGAAACACATTCTTTATCTCCTTCTTACTATACAGAAAAAGTATGATTTCTTACAAATGGAGTTACTTGCACTTATTTTGTGCATTGACCATGGCAGCTGCATCAATGCTCTTCAAAGAAAATGGTATAACAGTCTTGGTAAGGCAATCATATTTCAACTAAGTGTACTATATTTTCATTATTTATTTTATTCTTAATTCAGTAAATAACGGTGTTTTTATTTTAGGGATTCTGCATGTGCTATGAATTACTTAAAAAGTTTAATGTGAAGGAAACACCAAAAAAGAGAAATAGAAGAATTCAGCTATTTTTAGATATGAGGTCTGTAGTCAGACTTATAACAACTATAGTAGTAATTCTGATATGTTTGTATGCAAGATGGATGGTCATGGGAGGCACTAAACCAAAATTTAATGCCGTTGATAACCCTGCTGCTTTTTCTACGAAACTTTTTACAAAAGTGAGTATTTTTTGATAATGTTTTTATTATTCAAAAACCTTTAGATATTTCTAATGAACTCTAAAGTAAGTGAATTTGATCTATTTTAATTATAAATAAAATTAAGCTTTAAAAAAACTTGTATATGGTTAGAGCAGTCTATCTAAGTAATATTATTCCTAGCCATTTTCTAACACACGCTTCATTTTTTGCCAATTTCAGATAGCAACATACAACTATGTATATTTTCTGAACCTGCTGCTATTTATCTGGCCCCAATGGCTGTGCTATGATTGGTCTATGGCATGTGTTCCACTGATTGAAGACTTGTTTGACTATAGATTAATCTTTGTAGCACTTATGTATGTGTACGGGTCGCTGGTATTCAAAGCTGTATTTAGTAACAAGAATAAGGAAAGTACAAAAAGGTATGTCAACAAATCTATTAGTAATAGGTATTTAATTTGCACATTTTATTTATATTTCTTTTGATATTTTCAGTTGCTATAAAACTGAGGAACTTACAAAACAAGTGAGCTTTTATTTTATTTTTATGCTGTAATTGATCCCTTAGTATATGAGTTACTTTACTATTTCTTTTTGGTTTTTTTACTTTCCTTATTTTATTTTTTAAACTTTTTTCTTACTATTTAATATTGTGTATGTATTAAATAATGTAATGTCTCTAACCCACTATTTTCTACATACTTTTCCTTTAACATATTAGTTGTTTGGCAATATCTGCTACTTTTACAATAAGTCTGCCTTTCCTTTAGTGTCTAACTATTATATGTTTTATGTTATTGTGAATAAATTATTTTGTGTTGTAATTATTTGATTTGATTGCAGATTAATAATAATCTCACTACTATTGCTAGTGATACCATTCTTACCAGCAAGCAACATGTTCTATACAGTAGGATTTGTCTTGGCTGAGAGGGTGCTATACATATCAACTGCAGGGTACTGCCTATTTATATCAATAGCCATTCAAAAACTTAACAGAATTGAAGCAGGAAATAGATTTAAGGTCTGTAAAAAAAGTTTCTTATCTAATATTAATAGATAGAAAATGGATGAAGATATGATCATACCTACACATATGTATTTTTTTTGTTTCATTGATAAAGCCGACTTTACACATTATAATGATCAAAGACCGCATCTAAGACGTAAAACAATTATTTAATTTTAAATATCAAAAAAGATGTACGTACATGGTGTTCATTATTTATAGTATATTAATTTCAGGTGACTCCTGTATATTTCTGCCTATTATTATTCATATTGGGCATAAGAACTTGGATGAGGGCTGAGAACTGGCGTAATGAGTATCAACTATTCATCAATGGAGTTAAAGTTTGTCCAACAAATGCCAAAATTCATTACAACATCGCCAAAACAGTGGATACTATAGACAAGCACTGGGCGATAGATGAATATAATGAGGCGATTAGGTAATTAAATAACTATTTTAATATTATATTTATTAAATTGACATTTAAAGGCTCCTACACACTATGCCGCCGCCAGCCAAGCCGCGCGGCTCTCGCGGCACGTCGCGTCGACTTCCTTTGAAAGACGAGCGCGTGGCACGGCCTTAGCCGGCGGCATAGTGTGTAGTAGCCTTTATTAACGTTTTTATGTAGACCATTAAGCTATATATTTTTTGTTTATAAGTAGCGTTTGATACGAGTTGCGTTTGTTACGTTTGACACAAGTGGAGACGAGTTGCGTTTATTCTGTTTGACTCAAGTGGTGACGAGTCGCGTTTGTTCTGTTTGACGCGAGTGGCGACGAGTTGCGTTAGTTCTGTTTGACGCGTGTGGCGACGAGTTGGGTTTGTTCTGTTTGACACAAGTTGCGACGAGTTGCGTTTGTTATGATTGACACAAGTGGGAACATGTTGCGTTTGTTCTGTTTGACGCGAGTGGCGACGAGTTGCGTTTGTTCTGTTTGACACAAGTGGCGACGAGTTGCGTTTGTTCTGTTTGAAACTGCCAGAATACATATCAAAAAACAGTGGATGAGGTATCCATCCATGACAAACACTGGGCGATAGATAGATTATATAATTCAATAACTATTGCAATATAACCGCGCATGTCTGTCTGTCTAAATGCGATAATCCTAAAAAAACAGGGAATGGATTTTCACATTCTTCACCAGTGGATTGTTGAAAATATCATGTTAAACAAGAAAAGTAAGATAAGCTAAAGCTAAAGGTGTAAGAATATAACATAAGTTTTTTGTCTAGGTATTACATATACATTTTCTTTTTTAGATTGCATCCGAGATACTATCAAGCAATGAATAATTTAGGCAATTTGCTGAAATCCGAGAAACGCTATACCGAGGCTGAACTCATATTTAAAACAGCATTGAAAATTAAGTAAGTCCTATAATAAACTTCTGTTTTACGAATGCTAGTAATGGTATTCTTAACTTAATATTTAGGTATTCGTTTAAATTTGAATCCGTAACCTTCGATAAGTGGCTTCAAAAAGTGTTTGTTTTTTATTACAGACACGATTTCCCAACAGCGTGGATGAATTTAGGCATAGTGCTGGCGACAGTGCATCGGTATAGAGAATCCGAGGCGGCTTACACGAATGCACTGCGCTATCGTAGGAACTATGCCGAGTGTTTCTTTAATTTGGGAAATTTGGTACGTGCTAAGCAAAGTCAATACTTTAAAATTATTGTTTTTATTTATTTTTGATACAAACAAATCGTGCAAACAAATTTTAACCTAGTTTTTTACAAGATTTGTTCCGATTTTGCATATATTTTTTAATGTCTCTAATCTAATGCCCTGTAAATTGGAGCAAGAAAGTGCATTTCTTAGAAAATGGCTAGGAATAATATTACTTAGATAGACTGCTCTAACCATATACAAGTTTTTTTAAAGCTTAATTTTATTTATAATTAAAATAGATCAAATTCACTTAATAACTTCAAGGAAATTAAAAAAAATTGGCTTCCCCATACAAATTATCTGATCTATATGGGATAGATATATTTTTTTTTTCATTTTCTGGTAAAATTTGTTTAGTTTTGTTGACTGAGCAACCCCTATCAGTTTGCGGGAAGCTGACCCTTGCACCCAGTATATTTGTTATGAGTATACTTTGTCTAACTTTTATTATTGTTTTCAGTATTTAGAAATGAATAACACTGAGAAAGCTTTACAATGCTGGCTGCAGGCAATCCGCCTGAATTCCACTTTTACCCTCGCGTGGTACAACTCGCTCACATTACTGTATGACACAGGTTAGTTTCGCGTGTTTTCTGTTACACTTTTTAATGACGTAGTTTTTGTATGACCAAAATTATTTCTAATTTATCATAATTTCGTTTATGGTTTATATCAAACAAATATGTAATTCAATATGCATTATCTAAACTTCAGGCCTTTAAATTACACGGTTTGCGTAATGATGACTACTGCCAGTAAACGGGCCCTACGTTGAATCTGAATAGGCTTCCGAATCACGACATAAGTACAGGATGATTTGTAGATCTAGATAGGCTTTGATTACCTACGTCGAGTATTTTGTGTGGTGTGGGAATCATAAACACGACTTCTGTATCGAGATTCGAGAGCCTACTCAATTTTATTAGACCACATAATTCGTTATTATTTTTGCTTTCAGGCCAGCTCGAAAGAGGGCAAGAACTGATACCAAGAGCGATAGAAGCGTTACCGAATGTGCCAAACATTCATTTCTCAGCTGGTAATCTTTACGGCAAAGCAAACAACTACATTTTAGCTGAGAAGCATTTTAAAATTGCAATCAAACTGCTTGGCAGTGAAGTCAAAGCTATACATTACGGGAATCTTGGTGAGTATTGGTTTTGGTTAGAGAAATCGCATGCACATTATTTTTGACACAAGTGGCGACCAGTTGCGTTCAACTTGTTGTGCTTGTTATGTTTGATATGTTTGACACGAACACGACACGAGTGGTGTCTAGTTGCGTTGCGATTGTTATGTTTGACACAATGGCGACAAGCTGCGATTTTTGTTTGATACGAATGGCGACGAATTGCGTTTGTTATGTTTGACACAAATAATGGCGTCACATCGACGAGTAGCGTTTGTTACGTTTTTTCACGAATGACGACGAGTTGCGTTTGTTATGTTTAACCCGAGTGGCAAATAGATGTGTTTGTTATGTTTAACCCTATTTACGACGAGTTGCGTTTGTTATGTTTGATATGGACGAGTTGCATTTGTTAAGTATAAATCAAGAGGCGACGAGTTGCGTTTGCTTATGGTTGCGGTTGCGTGTAGTGTTTGAGACTTTGTTTGGTTACGATAGACGACGGACGAGTTGTGAATAGCGTTTGATAGGGGTGATGTGGCGATGATTTGTATTTATCGAAGAGTTTCAAAATACGAATACTTTTAATATAAGTGCTGACAAGATTCTGGAATTAGATGTGATTTGTATTTATTATGATAAGCGAATAGGGCGAATGAAACCGACATCGTGCCAATGTGTAGGTAAACACTTTTTATACCTTGACCGACCATAATCACTTTTTTAAATCTTACTTAGGCATTTTTCTTTATTGGCATAGGTGTGCTGTACCACCGTTGGAAGAAACACCCTCTTGCAGCGGAAATGTATCATAAGGCTTTGAAAATAGATCCAAACTACGTAGCCGGCCGGAAATACTTGGATTATTTAGAGAAACTCAAGTGAATGTGCACAATTATTTATTATAGCAGTAGTTATAAGCATGATGTAATGTACTTAAGGTAACAAACTATTTATTATAATATAATAAAATAAACTGGAATAAAAATTGTCATTTGCAAGCGTTTCAATCAATCAAAATGTACTTTGTCAAAAATCCAATCCTTATTGGATTGGATTGCAGTTTTTTTTTTCTATAACGATGAGTACTTAATATTAATACACCAACCAAACATACACATATTTTATTTTCACATATTAAGTACTTTATAACATTTTGTATAACTCTCTAGTTTCATGTTTTTAAGGCGAAGTCATTGGAAGAAGTTTGAAAAAATATCTTGGTGTTGACTTAGAAATACAGATACAGAGAATGAGAAATCAATAAGAAAAGAGAACAATAGTACAACATCAAACAAAATATGATTTTGTGCGCCATTGAATTTACCTTATTAGACAGGATCAATTACAGCATAAAAATAAAATAAAAGCTCACTTGTTTTGTAAGTTCCTCAGTTTTATAGCAACTGAAAATATCAAAAGAAATATAAATAAAATGTGCAAATTAAATACCTATTACTAATAGATTTGTTGACATACCTTTTTGTACTTTCCTTATTCTTGTTAGAGTCCGCCTCAGTGATTCAGAAAAAGAAGACTAATAAAAAACTGAAAAAATTACGCAAAATAGTACAGCGGCTGGCAGCAGAAAATAATACTTCTTCTGTTCCCACTGGACTACTAGTACGGAATTAATAAAATTGGTCACAATTGAAAGAAAACTGATAGCTGGCAACTTTATACCTGTCCAAATACCTGTGTTGAGGTAACGGGGACCGAGGAGGCGCGAGAGGGGCAGAGGCGCGCGCGCTCAGTCACCGCGAACCTCCGTTCAGGTGTGTCGTTTCGTGCGTACGATATAAAACTAGATAACCTGTGGTGCCGTGCGTGATTAAAGTGAGTGTTTCCAAGGCTTGCTTCTAACGATTTCCTGCCAACCCCCAACTAGAGGCTGTAAGTAGTCTTTCTCCATCCAACTCGTGCGCAGAGGAAGACTCTTCGGAAAATATGCGTGTTACCTGTCTAAAAGTTTCTGTGTCTCAATAGCCCGTTAGACTCGCCGGCCGAGTCCCAGTTCGCACCTGTAAATGACGTGTTTGGCCCTTTGTTAGCACACTTTATTAACTTTGATACGCTGACATTGTTGCTGACATCGGCGTAATATAAAGTGAATTGAAGTGATGATGGAAAGTAGTAAGGCTGTTGTAATGTCACAGAATAAATAATATACAGGTGTAGTGTGTTGTGTTGGAATGTTAGTTCCGCGGCCGGTCGGCAGGGAGCGTCAAGGCGCGGTCGTTGCCCGTCGCTCGGTTACGGTTCCACATCTCTTGATTCTAATTAGATGTTCGTATGATATTAGACTCGTGGGATCCGAGGGCTGCCCTACAGCATTTGCAGCCCTGGGTCGGATTTGCGCCGTGAGCGTGACCCTCCGAGGCGAGTGTGAAAGAAAGTTGAACAATGTGTGCGCGGGCGCGGCGTGGACACGGTCACAGAATAATAAATAGTACAAACACGGACGTGACGATAAATCCGTGGTACTATCTTAAAACATGCTGATGATGTGACGATAGATATAAAAATATTTAAACGTCATATCTCATTATAATTCAACTCGACGTTCTCGTATTAATTAATTACTTGGTCGAAATGTAGGAAAATTAATAATTTGAAATAGTTTCTCTGTAAGTTCATATAAATAATGCATGTTTTCCTTCCGTTTTGTTATCGTAAAAAAAAACCTAAAGATTAAAATTACAAGTAAATTGCGACACTTAAATGTTTTTTACCTAAAAATAAAAGCAAACTAAACACCTTCTTGCTTTTTAACATCTAACCTACCCTGTACTAACTTTTATAGTAGGTATGCTCGGAAAAAGAAACTATTCTGTTCCCTATCCAGCATAGAAAAATCAAAAGACCAGGTATTGATTTAAAGACAAATTTTTTCGTAATTAATTAAAGCAGAAAAATATACCGCTCGACTTTTGGTTGGTTGAAATTATCCCGACAGACGATGAGTGAGTGTACACGACACACAAAGTTCGATTCCCAATGAAATTATTTAAGTATCGATTATAAATACATACCTATATTACCACAGAGTTCATCTTAATTTCGAAACACAATCTAGTGCCACAATTTGCGTAAAAATTATATATACTTATGTCAATAATTGATCAATGGTTACATTATCGATGGTAAAAAAAGAAACTATCACTATTCTAACCGATTACAGCCTTGAAAATATCATGAATTCGCCAACAC
>JARACY010005268.1:0-22592 GCA_029255725.1 Scrobipalpa atriplicella | reverse complement strand
TCTCTTCCAGCCAACCCTGCATGTCAGACAGAAAGTTATACAATGCAAGTAGTTGCGAGTAGTGCAAGTTTAATGTATAGGTATATTATATTATACTGATTGGGAGACAGCTTAACGCAGGGGTTGCTCTTGGATAATCTTTCAGGAATAAAAAAAATATATCCTCTTACGAAATGAACACCTCGATCAGACAATTGGTATGGGGAAGCTATGTTGTTTTTTTTCATTTTCTGAAGAACTTACTGGTAAAAGTTATTAAGTTTCGTTGACTGAGGAACCCCTATCAGTTTTGCGGGAAGCTGTCCCTTACACCTCGTATTACTCCATGGCAAAACTCTCCACTACAACAATTTGTTGTAAATAAATCTTGTAAAAAATAATTCTTACCTCTAATAGATAGTATTGCTGATCGTCCACAGATCCAGGCGCAAGCAACCCGGATGTGCAATCACTTATATATACGAAAAACTTTCCATTGAATCTAACTGTCATATTTTTGTATGTAAGCTTAGTTTTCTCTAAATCGTTGTTGTTATTCAGTTTATAAATGAATAATTCAGAATAATCGAAATTAGTCAGTTTGTCAACTTCGTAATTTGTAATTTCTCTCACTTCAGCTATACTTTTGCAGCCTGGCATATCTAGGCTTGATGACAAATGCACCTGTGGTGTGGGCAACATTTCGTGATGCAGGTGACGTGTTTGCATGATTCAGTTACATTATCGACAGAAGCATGTTTAACTTTACCATCCATTTTTGGCACCCAATAAAAAGTATCATTACAATCGAGGCATTTGACATCACTCGTAAGAACTGTTAACAATATTACTGATATTAAAAGGCGTACGCACATTTTGATATAAATAGTTGAACTAAATGCGAGGATACAATTAACCAATGATATTTGTCCTGTTGTTGCGGTTACATAAGGAAAGTAAAATTTGAATTCTATATGATATTAAATAATATAAATTATTAATATATTTTTTTTTAATAGCCTATAAATATTTATTAATGATAAATTATTAAAATATACATAATAATAAATCTCTAGATAATAAATTGAAGATTGGCGGGGTTTAAAAAAAACGATTACTTATATCTATTTGAGATCTTTTTATTCACATTTAAAAACAATAAGGTGCTACACAGGCATATTTCTAGAACTTCGTTAATAACAAAATAATATCCATTTTACAAACGCAGCCCATGAATGAAACTGAACAACTTTCTGCAAAGAATGACATAACATAAAAAACTACCTATTGGGCGCTTTTCCACTAGACGGCACGTCCACCGGCAACGGCAACGGCACGGTATCGTCGACGATACCGTGGAAGAGACAATGTATGAAAATCAATCAAATTATATGACACGCTTTTCCACTTGACGGCACGGCACCGGCACGGCATGTCATCGATTCTCATAGGTATTGTCACGTGATCGTCGCCGTGCCGTTGCCGTTGCCGTGGACGTGCCGTCTAGTGGAAAAGCGCCCAATAGGTAGTTTTTTTTAAAAGTCAATTTGTATTTTCCGAGTAGAGTTCACGTAAAGTCGTTCAATTTCATAGGTAGGAACACCCCACTTGCATTTTAAATCAAGCGAAGTTTCCTACACAATTTTCGTGAGTTTTTAATCAGTCTATGTTGTTTTTGAATACAGAGCAGCGAAGCTCCTTATTATAAAACTACTAATTTGACTTTATTTTTACAAAAACAAGTCATTATAAGTGACTCACCTACCACATATATGCAGGGTGTTAATTTAATTGCGTGCCATAGCTTAAAGGGTGTTTCAGTAAAGTATAAGGAGCCCATAAAAAATATTTAAAAAATCTAACTTAAAACATCAAATAACCAAAAGCCGGTATTTATTATGATTCCAACCTCTCGTGCTATAACCGAGAGCGCGTGAGTCGCTATCATTGGTCGATGCGACTGACGCGCGGTATTGGTTTTAGCACGAGAGGTAGGCGCAGCTCTGGGAATCATCATAATACCTACCGTTTTCTGTTTTTTTTTTAGTTGGATTTTTTTATATATTTTTTAAAGGCTCCTTTTACGTTACTGAAAACACCCTCTAAGCTATGGTACGCAATTAAATTAACACCCTGTATACAACGTGTAACAGAAAGGGTATGCATCGAGAAATGTGTGAATCTACCCATGAAACTGAACAACTTTCCCTAGGGAACATAGGTCGAAATACGAAAAAAAATATGTTGACTTCCCATACTAAATACGCTATTAGATGATGCATTTTGTATGGAAGGTCAATTTTATTTCGTTTTTCTACCTATGTTCCTTAGGGAAAGTTGTTCAGGTTCATGGTTAGATTCACACATTTCTCGATGCATATATATATACCCTTTCTGTTACACGTTGTATGGTAGCTGTGACAGATGCAATTTGTATGGATAATTGATACAATTTCTATTGTTTTCCTTGTGTATGACATCTGTCGCAGCAACCATTCTATATTTAAAATAAGGTTTTTTCGAGAAGTAGCTCTCTTCAGAGTGTGGATGAAGTCTTAACTTAATTTTTTAATACATTTAGCATATTTACCGAGTGTATAATATTCTATCTTGTGTAATACATTTATAGACATCTTAGTGTAACGCAACTAAACGCGTAACAGTTGTAACAGATAATAGAAAACACTATACAATACATAGATTTTGATTAAAAAATCAAAACTATTTTTTATTGATTGCAATATTAAAAAAACTTAATAATTTCAGTATAGGAAAGTACCGATAACGGCTACGAATAATTGAGGCGCCCACGTATTCGCATTCTGCCTGAATTTGAGTGCCTGACGGGGCGCCTTGAATTTCGGTTCCTGCCGAGCGAGTAGAATTTGGGTGCCTGATGGAGCGCCCTGAATTCGGGCGCCTGACGGGGCGCCTTGAATTTGGGTTCCTGGCAGGGCGCCTGGAATTTGGTTGCCTGATGGAGCGCCCTGAATTCGGGTGCCTGTCGGGCGCCTTAAATTTAGGTGTCTGGCGGAGCGTCTTGAATTTGGGTGCCTGCCGGACGCTTTGAATTTGGGTGCCTGTCAGGGCGCCCAGAATTCAGGTGCCTGAGCCTGACGGTACACCCTGAATTTAACCTATAAAAGTTGAAAACCCGATGAGAAAAATATAAGTGATCTAGGGTTTTCATTGCTTATAAATATGCGCGTCTATCCTAGACTTCTGTCTCCACGCGCGCGAAATTCACTATGAACAACGCCTACCCTTTCTCATTGTGAAGTGCGCAACGAAACAGATATGCGAAGACAAAAGTCTAGTCTAGTAGGTGCGCATCTTATCCCTGCTCCCCCCCTAAACAGTCGCAACAATCCTGTCACTTCCACCCTTTACATTATTTTTTATTGTTTGTTCTGTGTGCTGGGCCGATACCGGGGCGAGGTCCGTCCTTGAGAGTGGATGCGTGCGAGGAAACTGGGCGTGCAGTCGAGCTTCTGGGTCTTGGGTCTGAGGGGGGACGGCCCTGTGCGGCCCTCTAGCCAGTGGGTCATCATCGAGCCTTTACCCTTGGGACACATCCAAAATTTTGTAGTTAAGTAGGTGCAGGTTTAGTTGCGACTGTTTAGGGGGGGAGCAGGGATAAGATGCGCACCTACTAGACTAGACTTTTGTCTTCGCATATCTGTTTCGTTGCGCACTTCACAATGAGAAAGGGTAGGCGTTGTTCATAGTGAATTTCGCGCGCGTGGAGACAGAAGTCTAGGATAGACGCGCATATTTATAAGCAATGAAAACCCTAGATCACTTATATTTTTCTCATCGGGTTTTCAACTTTTATAGGTTAAATTCAGGGTGTACCGTCAGGCTCAGGCACCTGAATTCTGGGCGCCCTGACAGGCACCCAAATTCAAAGCGTCCGGCAGGCACCCAAATTCAAGACGCTCCGCCAGACACCTAAATTTAAGGCGCCCGACAGGCACCCGAATTCAGGGCGCTCCATCAGGCAACCAAATTCCAGGCGCCCTGCCAGGAACCCAAATTCAAGGCGCCCCGTCAGGCGCCCGAATTCAGGGCGCTCCATCAGGCACCCAAATTCTACTCGCTCGGCAGGAACCGAAATTCAAGGCGCCCCGTCAGGCACTCAAATTCAGGCAGAATGCGAATACGTGGGCGCCTCAATTATTCGTAGCCGTTATCGGTACTTTCCTATACTGAAATTATTAAGTTTTTTTAATATTGCAATCAATAAAAAATAGTTTTGATTTTAATCAAAATCTATGTATTGTATAGTGTTTTCTATTATCTGTTACAACTGTTACGCGTTTAGTTGCGTTACACTAAGATGTCTATAAATGTATTACACAAGATAGAATATTATACACTCGGTAAATATGCTAAATGTATTAAAAAATTAAGTTAAGACTTCATCCACACTCTGAAGAGAGCTACTTCTCGAAAAACCTTATTTTAAATATAGAATGGTTGCTGCGACAGATGTCATACACAAGGAAAACAATAGAAATTGTATCAATTATCCATACAAATTGCATCTGTCACAGCTACCATACAACGTGTAACAGAAAGGGTATATATATATGCATCGAGAAATGTGTGAATCTAACCATGAACCTGAACAACTTTCCCTAAGGAACATAGGTAGAAAAAACGAAATAAAATTGACCTTCCATACAAAATGCATCATCTAATAGCGTATTTAGTATGGGAAGTCAACATATTTTTTTTCGTATTTCGACCTATGTTCCCTAGGGAAAGTTGTTCAGTTTCATGGGTAGATTCACACATTTCTCGATGCATACCCTTTCTGTTACACGTTGTATACAGGGTGTTAATTTAATTGCGTACCATAGCTTAGAGGGTGTTTCAGTAACGTAAAAGGAGCCTTTAAAAAATATATAAAAAAATCCAACTAAAAAAAAAACAGAAAACGGTAGGTATTATGATGATTCCCAGAGCTGCGCCTACCTCTCGTGCTAAAACCAATACCGCGCGTCAGTCGCATCGACCAATGATAGCGACTCACGCGCTCTCGGTTATAGCACGAGAGGTTGGAATCATAATAAATACCGGCTTTTGGTTATTTGATGTTTTAAGTTAGATTTTTTAAATATTTTTTATGGGCTCCTTATACTTTACTGAAACACCCTTTAAGCTATGGCACGCAATTAAATTAACACCCTGCATATATGTGGTAGGTGAGTCACTTATAATGACTTGTTTTTGTAAAAATAAAGTCAAATTAGTAGTTTTATAATAAGGAGCTTCGCTGCTCTGTATTCAAAAACAACATAGACTGATTAAAAACTCACGAAAATTGTGTAGGAAACTTCGCTTGATTTAAAATGCAAGTGGGGTGTTCCTACCTATGAAATTGAACGACTTTACGTGAACTCTACTCGGAAAATACAAATTGACTTTTAAAAAAAACTACCTATTGGGCGCTTTTCCACTAGACGGCACGTCCACGGCAACGGCAACGGCACGGCGACGATCACGTGACAATACCTATGAGAATCGATGACATGCCGTGCCGGTGCCGTGCCGTCAAGTGGAAAAGCGTGTCATATAATTTGATTGATTTTCATACATTGTCTCTTCCACGGTATCGTCGACGATACCGTGCCGTTGCCGTTGCCGTGGACGTGCCGTCTAGTGGAAAAGCGCCCAATAGGTAGTTTTTTATGTTATGTCATTCTTTGCAGAAAGTTGTTCAGTTTCATTCATGGGCTGCGTTTGTAAAATGGATATTATTTTGTTATTAACGAAGTTCTAGAAATATGCCTGTGTAGCACCTTATTGTTTTTAAATGTGAATAAAAAGATCTCAAATAGATATAAGTAATCGTTTTTTTTAAACCCCGCCAATCTTCAATTTATTATCTAGAGATTTATTATTATGTATATTTTAATAATTTATCATTAATAAATATTTATAGGCTATTAAAAAAAAATATATTAATAATTTATATTATTTAATATCATATAGAATTCAAATTTTACTTTCCTTATGTAACCGCAACAACAGGACAAATATCATTGGTTAATTGTATCCTCGCATTTAGTTCAACTATTTATATCAAAATGTGCGTACGCCTTTTAATATCAGTAATATTGTTAACAGTTCTTACGAGTGATGTCAAATGCCTCGATTGTAATGATACTTTTTATTGGGTGCCAAAAATGGATGGTAAAGTTAAACATGCTTCTGTCGATAATGTAACTGAATCATGCAAACACGTCACCTGCATCACGAAATGTTGCCCCACACCACAGGTGCATTTGTCATCAAGCCTAGATATGCCAGGCTGCAAAAGTATAGCTGAAGTGAGAGAAATTACAAATTACGAAGTTGACAAACTGACTAATTTCGATTATTCTGAATTATTCATTTATAAACTGAATAACAACAACGATTTAGAGAAAACTAAGCTTACATACAAAAATATGACAGTTAGATTCAATGGAAAGTTTTTCGTATATATAAGTGATTGCACATCCGGGTTGCTTGCGCCTGGATCTGTGGACGATCAGCAATACTATCTATTAGAGGTAAGAATTATTTTTTACAAGATTTATTTACAACAAATTGTTGTAGTGGAGAGTTTTGCCATGGAGTAATACGAGGTGTAAGGGACAGCTTCCCGCAAAACTGATAGGGGTTCCTCAGTCAACGAAACTTAATAACTTTTACCAGTAAGTTCTTCAGAAAATGAAAAAAACAACATAGCTTCCCCATACCAATTGTCTGATCGAGGTGTTCATTTCGTAAGAGGATATATTTTTTTTATTCCTGAAAGATTATCCAAGAGCAACCCCTGCGTTAAGCTGTCTCCCAATCAGTATAATATAATATACCTATACATTAAACTTGCACTACTCGCAACTACTTGCATTGTATAACTTTCTGTCTGACATGCAGGGTTGGCTGGAAGAGATCGCTTAAAGCGATAAGACCGCCTTTGCGCACATGTACTTTTATGCTTGTTCTCTAAAATGTGTATGCGCAATAAAGAGTTTATCTATCTATCTATCTATCTACATTTTACTAATGCTATAAAAACTAATTTCATTATCATAATCCAGGGCGGAACCCTGGTGACAGAGAAGCCAAACTTTTACGTAAGATACCCAGAATGGGGCAAAGAGAACTTCTGTTTCGAATACCTAGTCAACCATTTTGTGAACGAGACTGACAACTCAATGAAACTCAGCGTAAATATACATTTCTTGATGTTTCCCAAAAACATCGATCCCGAAGCTGATCAAGAAGCTTACATGAATTTTAAGATTTTTGGTAAGTAAACAATTGTGATAAAATTAAATATTAGGTGTCCCGTGGCAGATATCGTATTTTAAATTTAAATAAGAAAAGAGCTATAAAAGATGCAAGTTTAATTCAATAACTACCTATTATAAAGAAGGAAAGTGCGGATTTTATTTCTTCAAAATTGTTTCACTTAAATGTTTCTCGTCACGTCAGAAACACCCTTGGAATCTGACTTCAGTTTTCCGCTACTAGCCGTAGAAGGGTCATCAGGATGATGCCATCAAAGACGCGAACAATATTTTCTTTGGATTCTCATATGGGTGCTGGGTTTGTTACATAAACTTTAGTTTTCCGAAATATAACTTGTTGCCTGCACTACGATGATGGACGGGTGGTGAAGCTCTCACAAATAAAACGTAATTTTTATACCAGTTATTGGATACTACAGCGAATCTTCACTGAATGTAATGTTTCCAGACAAATAATAAATAAGTTAATTTTCAATTTTCATTCTTCCATTCATTTCTTTATTCATTCACGACTGATTACCTTTTTGTCACAGCATTCATAGTCTCCAGCTTCTTCCTACTTCTGGTGCTGATCGTGTACGGGTCTCTGCGAGAGCTTAGGGGGATAGGTGGCATGGTGCAGATGGCTTACTGTGCCACATACATGGCCGCTCTGATCCTGAACGTTGTTCTCCTCGCCGCAGAAGATGCTATGGATTCTGACAGCTGCAGGTATATAAGTGAGTACAGGTGTATGGTTATTTTTACTTTGGGAATAGAAAGAGAATTGGCTTCAATTCATGCAAATACAGATTAGTCTGTAGGGAAGTTTCAACTTGTTATCTGGACCCGCTATCACAAAGCACATGTTCCTAACTAGTACCTGGAAAAAAAATGGTGCCTTTGTGAAGCGCGTCACCAAAAAGAAAAACTATTTGTTCGATCAATCGGCCGGACTAGATCTATTCCGTCAGATTAAAGGGGAGCCCCCGTTAATATTTATTGTATGCTGGTTTTTAGTATTAGTTGTTATAGCGGCAACAGAAATACATTAGGTATATGCGAAAATTTCAACTCTCTAGCTGTCACAGTTCATGAGATACAGCCTGGTGACAGACAGACAAACAGACAGCGGAGAGGGTCCCGTTTTTTACCCTTTGGGTACGGAACTCTAAAAAGGTAGGAATAATAATAATTATAATTTTATTTTACAGTGATCCCGAATTACTTCTTGCTGTTTTCGAGTTTCTTCTGGATGAATATAATGTCATTCGATATTTGGTGGACATTTAGGTAATAATGATACCAACTTTTTGTCTTAGACGTGCAGCCACTCAAAAATAACATAATAGTACCTAATCTAATTTGAAATAAAATCTTCGCTCTGTTTTTTTTTGAGATTTTATTGGGTTTGAATAAGAGGCCAGTGTGCTATCGGTCCTCCTGGTCCCCTTCTATAACATTTGCCTTGTTTTGGTTTAACTCGATCGGGCGTACTTACAGGCATTCAGGCTCGTATTTATAAATCGGTCTCAAGATTGAGGACAATATTAAGTATGGATTTGACAGGTCGTTTTGTACTGAAATGACATTTCTGATACGAACTCAAACTCGCTGTCACTCTTGAGAGCTGATTATAAATACGGGCCTCAGTGCGGTAATGCAAGAAGTTGTTTATTCGGCAAAAGCCGCTTAGCTAGTTATCACATAAAAGCTTATTATTTACAGAGGATGGTTCAAGCAGCGAAAAATACACCGTCAGGGAGTGCTGGTGAAATTTGGTTGGTACTCTCTGTATGCATGGGGAATTCCGTTGCTCATCACTACGGCCGTGGCTATAATTGACAACAGCGATTTGAGGAAATATCCCCACATATTTAAGCCGATCTTCGAAAATTGTTTCCGGGACTGTAAGTAATTGGAGTATTCCCTTTGCTAATACCGGTACCCATTTTGCTGGACCACTCTTAGGCCCGTATTTATAATCAGCACTCAAGAGTGACAGCTAGTTTGAGTTCGTATCAGAAATGTCATTGCAGTACAAAACGATCTGTCAAATCCAGACTTAATATTGCTCACAATCTTGAGATCGCTTTATAAATACGAGCTTTAATTCTTGCAAGACTTTTGTCCTCAAACAAACAACTTATCATTCAAAATGTTATTTTTTTTTCCAAACAGATACCTAAATAGAATTAGTTTTTTCCAGCTACAGAAATGAAATTCTACTACAACATACCCATTGGGATATTGCTGTTTGTCAATATCATCTTCTTTGCCTTGACTGCTTACAATTATTGGCGAATAAAAAAAGACTTGGATAGATTCAAAGATTCTGATGGTTTTGGATCAGTCAGGTAATATATAAATATTATACTTATATTGTAGTCATAAATTTGGTTTGACCTAATAAAGATTTATTTCCCTTCACAAGAGCAACATGTATGCACGAACGCTAAGACCAATAGAGCTAAGACAAAAAAATTGCCTAGTATAAAGAACCTATTTTTTTTTTCAATCCTAAAAATATATTCCTTGTAACATTTTTTTTTATTATTATCCGAAACCTGCCATGAAATCAAGAACAGAGTCCTTACCGAATTACCCTCACTGAAACACCAACTCAGCTACATTGGCAGCAGTTAACTACAGAAGGTAGCTCCCATCTAAAGTTTATCACTTATTAATTAAACACGTTACAATATATTATTTGCTTCCAGATTTAAGATGTACCTCAAGCTGGCCGTGATAATGGGAGTGGGGTGGTTCTTAGACGTGCAGGTGTTGCCAGACGTCTTGCAAAAAATTACTGAAGTCTACAACGGACTCATCGGCATCGCTATATTCTTGGTGTTTGTCTTCAAGAGAAAAATATTGATCAGGATCTGTCAAAGGTATATAGCAAAGATCACTGATATGTAAATTCCAACACATCTACTTCAAGTACAATTTTTTTCTTATAAATGGCTGCTCGCATGCCGCCATACATCGCCAGCACAAGTCCCAGAAGCGGACTGTCCGAACAAAACTCGATCTTAATTTCAAACGCCTTGAGCCGTATACATGCTTACATATAATCACGCTTTTATCCCTAATGGGGTAGGCAGAGCAAAAACAACCTAAACAAAGGTCGTTCCGCCACGTCTGACAAGGTTTGAGCGTTATTTTATAACAGATGATTATGTAAATTATGACGGGTTGTACTCTGAAACCCTCGACTTCCTTAGCTGGTTTTACAGCATGCCCGGGAGGAGATGCAGCTGGCACAATCTATGTTTTTCTATCACTCCCAGTCCATCATGGAAGAAGGCTTTATATTGAGTTTGAACTCCTAAATTGCACTGATTTCAGGTACGGCCTGCAACATCGCTTCAAATTTGTCAAAGACCTGGAGAGAAAATGGTCCACGTCAACGAAGTCTCAGTCTCAGAAGAGAAGCGTCGTTGAGAGCGACTCTGGTATACCGTTGGAACCAACAGGACAAAGCATGACTATGACAACGCCAACATAGATTTTACCTACTATTTATTTGAAATAATAGATATATTGAAAACAGCTCTTTATTTTATTTCCTTTAGTACCTACTAATTCTAAAATGAACAACAACCCAAGTATTAAGGAAAATTTGCCTTGTGAAGAGATGGTTAATGTAGATGAGAAGCAGGTGGGACCTAAATCACTACCTTGTGGTACTCCATTAGTTATTTTAATTGGTCAAACCTACCCCACACTTACTCTCTGCCACTTACTTTTCAAATGGTTTTGAAATATATGAAATGCTGGAAGAAGTCCATGGAATGAGGAAGAGTAGGGGTCCAAAACATTACCTTGTGGCACTCCATAAGTTATAAGCCAAATTACTAGTCAAATATATTTGGAATAAGAGCAGCTGTTCATCTTTCATTCGCAAGTTTTCAATTTATGAGGCAGGAGTGGGGCAGAGACTATGTTATGTCAAATCCCTCCACTAGATCTAGAAGAAGTAGGTACAATAATTTTTTCTCTTCTTCAAGTTTGGTGACGATGCGATTAGGCTACTCAATGGCGGCGTCATCGGAACTCAAATTGTAAATTGATAGGAGAGAAAGGCTATAAATTCCGACCATATACCGACAGATGTAATTTGTTAGCACAGCCTCTGTCTCCGCTCTTAAGAATGGGGAATGATTCTGCTTAAATATGTGTGAATTTCCTGATAACGCTTTAGAAATGCTCCTAATACTACAGGGGCAAGTTATCTGCCCGTCGTGCGTGCGTGACCATAACTAGGTCCTACTTACCTAATAGTTTAATTTTGGTTGACTTTATATGTTGGTACATCCATGGTATAATAATTTTTTATAGGGGTACATAGGTACTTATTATTTTTCTCTTTAGGGTTTTAAAGCTTTAATTTATTTTTATAACTTACCTATACTGGGTATATTTTCCTTTGATCAAATTTTATTTTCCTCATGCCACCACAAAAACAGGACAAAGTATCAGTAGGAAAAAAATATTAGTTCCATTTTAGTTTAATTTCTTTTATCAAAATGTGCGTACATAATTTTAGAACAGGATTGCTGATATGGTTAATAATTATAGTGGGTGATGTAACATGTAAAAGAAAATTAGACCCATGCAGAAGTACATATCACTGGGTGCCAAAAATAGATGAAGAGCTGCCAAAAGGTACGGTCATTCCTAATGTAACCGATCTCTGCTCCAAGGTCCCCTGCGTCACCAAATGTTGCCGCCCAACAGAAGTACATTTCACGTCAAATCTACAATCTACACAAGGCTGTCGAAGTTTTTCCTATGTGAGAAAGAACACTGATTACCTGGTTAGCAGACTAACTAACTTCGATTACTCTGAAGTGAATATTTACAAACTGGACGCCAATAATGAAATACAGAAATCTGAACTTAGTTTAGAGGATATGGCAGTTAGATTTAACGAAAAGTTTAGCAGACAAATAAATGATTGCACATCAGGATTGAAAGCACCTGGTGTTGAAGACGATCAAGAATATTTTATGTTAGAGGTAATATTATTTTTAATATCAAATAAATACTTACTAACATGCACGATAATCAACACTATAATTTCTCCTATTTTATTTATGTGCAAATAGACCAGATACATCAAAAATACTGAACTAGAAAACTATCTACCACCTTGTTGAGTAAAATCTGTTTTTTTTTTCTAAACTTTCTTCTTTACTTTCAGAGTCCTCCGATCCGACGGACAAAGCTAAAAAATCGATAAAAAACTGCAGATTTGCTTATTAATTCCTAAACAATTTGTAGGGACTAAATCTAAACCTTTTTCTTATCCAGGGCGGAACGCTTGTGACAGAAAAAAACAACTTCTACATAAGACACCGTGAATGGGGCAAAGAGAACTTCTGTTTCGAATACCTAGTCGACTATAATTATGTGAACCCAAGTGATAATGATAACCCAATGGAACTCAGCGTAAAGATACATTTCTTGACGTTTCCCAAATCTGAACCTGTTGATGATGAAGTTTACGCCTATTTCAAGGTTGTTGGTAAGTAGGTTTACGACGGAAAAAGCAGTTGGTCAATTTGTTCGTAGCATAGTTAAGGAAGGATTGGTGATACTTCAGAAGCTCTCCTATTTACTTTAATGGATTGTTAAACCCATAATACAAGCAAAAACACAAAGGGAATAAAAAACACGTCTAGATAGCATATTAAATCTACACGATTGATTATTTCATTGCTGGACTGGAAACGATAGAAAAACTAAGAATGTTCCAGCAATTTATTTTCCGGAGCATTCTGTAGAAAGAGAGGTAGTCGAGGATGTTAGTGTATTGATTTAATCACTGGGCTGTCAGACAACCTATAACTAAAGCCTCTATTAGACCATGCGATATCAAGACAGTCTTACTAAGACAGTCTAACAGTCTAATTAGACAAGCTCGCTATTACACTGTGCTGAATACCGCATGCTAACTCATTTGCAAGGCGAACTCTGTCAGCGACGGTTGTCGTAAGAGTCATGGGAAAACTTTAGAAATACCAGAAAATTGCCGTAGCTCTTACCGCGACTATTAGTATGAATAAATATTTAAAAAACAAAAGAAGAATATGGGTAAAGAAGTATTTACTTCTGCGGGAAAAAATATCAAATATGCAAATATTGAGTGTTTTGGAACCATCTGACTCTTTAGAGTAGGAGTTGCTAACTTTGAACATCTTTTGAAATTAATTACTCCATATAATCAAAATACAGACGTCTCTCCTGTGCGGCGGATGAGCGCTGACTGAGCGGTCTAAGCGTGCTAAGTCTTATTACACCACGCGATGTCAAGCAAGTAAGCAAGTTAGCACGGCCGAATCCACTCGATCGGTCTAATTAGACAGACTAACTTGCTAAGTCCTATTACACTATGCTAAGTCTTAGTAAGTCTGTCTTGATATCGCATGGTCTAATAGGGGTTTAACAGCAATAACACAGCTGGTCCTTTCTAAAATTACCCTCAAAATTTTACAGAAGCGACGAAAACGCTGTTTTATAAGGTCGGTCATCGATGATCTGCTCATTGCGTAAGAGATACAGACGGTACCATAATGTATTATATGTCATTATTGGGCGCTTTTCCACTAGACGGCACGTCAACGGCAACGGCGACGGCACGGCGACGATCACGTGACAATATCTATGGGAATCGATGACATGCCGTGACGGTGCCGTGCCGTCAAGTGGAAAAGCGTGTCATATAATTTCATTGATTTTCATACTATTAGAATTCACGAGTGGTATTTATAAAAAAAAACAATCAACTTTCAAAAACAAAACAGTTATTCTTTATTTTAATGAATTTACACAAATCAGAAGAACGAAGTGCACTAATAAATGAATTACAAAGATAAATTGAGGGAAATTAGAAAGCAATACGTAGCTCACGAAATCAGGTCTGCACCCCACGAACGCTCGCTCAAGAATAGCGGTGCCTCACTGCCAGTGATGCCAGCCCAAAGTAAAATAGTGTCGTGACAGCGACCTGATGTCATGACTACGATAACGTCAAGGCTAAATGTCGTGACACAAAACGGGATGCGGCTTATACGGCCTCTCCTGATCGCTCGTCGTCCTCGACGGGAGAAGCGTGATGCGTGAGGCCACTTCTGGATGTCGACGGGACTGCAGCAGAACCAGTCGCCAAGGCAGAGGAGCCAGCACCAGTGTCATCGGTCTCGTCAACAGTCTCCTCAACTGCCTCGTCATCTGCAAATAAACATTTACTTGAAATTCATGTAATTTCCTTCGAAGAATCCTAAAGACTTTCATTCTGCCACATTCATACTTTAGCTAAGACAAAACATCAATAGCAAAATCATTTGTATAAGGTAGAAAGCGTCCCATCTACATTATACAAATGGCATTTACTTTACCAAATATCGAAGCCGGTGAGACCACAAACGCTCTAGGCGACAAACGCCAAGGGAAGCGACAAACGCTTTAGGCGACAAACGCCAAGGGTAGCAACAAAAGCTTCAGGCGACAAACGCCAAACGTAGCGACAAACGCTTCAGGCGACAAACGCCAAGGGTAGCGACAAACGCTTCAGGCGACAGACGCCAAGGGGTTGCGACAAACGCTTCAGGCGACAAACGCCAAAGGGTTGCGACAAACGCTTCAGGCGACAAACGCCAAAGTGAGCGACAAACGCTTCAGGCGACAAACACATTTTGTGCCACCAAACAAAATACTCGTGAACACTTACTTTCAAAGAAAATTTCGCACGATTCTGGGCACCACTCGCCCCGCCACGGAACCATGTACTGGGCCGCCGCCTGTGTAGTCTTTCCGTAGCCACCACTGAGCAGTTTCAGTTCATAGCGTCCATTGGGCAAGACCTTAATCACCTTGTATGGCCCGCGCATTCCAGGATCCAGTTTACCTGTGGACTGGGAGTATTTTATGACAAAAACAAGATCCTCTAACTTATACAACCGTGGAGGTTGCCTGTGTTCGTTGACCCTTGCATCTTGCTCTTTCTGATTCTTCTTGAGAAGCTCACTTGCTCGGCTTCTGCAGATTTCACGCCAGGCCTCTCTGTCAGGCCTCGAGTCTTCCGCTGCAACATCACGGACTAGTGCCCGGATCACGGGTGTAGTGGCGTTGGTTCCAATCATAAGATTCAAGGCAGAGCATTGTGTCGTCTTTTGTTTCGTGATATTAAGAACCAACTGTAACTTCCAAAGCGTATCAGACCAAGATGCATTCTTATAAACCGCCTCAATACGCAACATGTTGAGAACAGTGCGTATATACCTTTCAACCTGTCCGTTTGAATTATGCATTTCCGGTGTGATATAATGAATATCACAACCAAGCTCAGTTATCCACGAAACAAATTCATTGGACTCAAACATGCGGCCTCTATCGACAACTAATAGATTAGGCACGCCAAACAATGATACAGCCTGCATCATGGCACGCTTGAGTTCCGCTGCATCTTGACGATAAATTGGATACAAAAGACAGAATTTGGTGAAAGCATCGACCATGACGAGTACAAATTTGTACCCTTGAGAAACTGGTAAAGGCCCTAAGGCATCAACATGTACTGTACCGAACGGGACATCCGATTTATCCCAAGAAGTGATGGGTTGCTGTGGAGACCGGGGAACTCGTTTCTTTGACAGGCATGTCAGACAGTGAGCAATATACTTCCTGACAAATTGTCGGAGACCAGGAAACCAGAAGTGCTTCAATATTAGATCAATGGTCTTGTCAGCATTGACATGTTCGTGCTCGTCGTGAAAGACTCTCAGTAAGCTCAGTCGATGCCCTTTTGGAATGTAACATAGGAGCCTTGGCTGTTCTCCTACCGGGCTATATTTGTAGTACAGGAGATCATTCTGAGCGACGTACCGATTAGTATCCAAACGACCTTCTCGCAGCTTCCCCAGTAAGTCTCGAGTTTCGTTGTCCGCTGCTTGTGCAATCTGCGCCCAATTGCGTGGCTTGGAAATTTGATTTACCTTTGCTGGGTTACGACTGAGATAATCCGCATGGGGCAGCATAACTCCTTTCCTGTACTCTATGGTAAAGTCGAAGTCCTGAAGGTAAATCCACCAGCGGGCTACACGTGGCAGAAGGTCCTTTTTACGCTCAGTAGCTTTAAGAGCATTGCAGTCCGTGACGAGCTTAAAATGCAATCCAACTAGGTAGTGACGGAAATGCTGAAGTGCTTTCACCACCGCAAGTGTCTCCAACTCATAGGAATGATAGTTTCGTTCAGCACCCTGAGTGACTTTGCTGAAGTAGGAGACAACATGTTTCTTACCATCGGGATGTGTCTGCAGTAAAACTGCGCCATAGCCAGTACTGCTCGCATCAGTGTGCACCTCTGTCTGTAGCTCTGGATTGAATATGGCGAGAACTGGTTCGTTAGTTAAGTGCTCGATCAGCTCCTGGCGAACCTTTTCTTGTTCCTGACCCCAATTAAAATCTACCCCTTTCTTGGTCAGTTGTGCAATGCACGCCGTTTTAGTCGAATACCCCTTGATATATCGACGGAAATAACCAGCAAGCCCCAGAAATTGACGAACCTGCCTCACATTGGTGGGAACAGGTGCATTCACAAGGGCTTCAATTTTTCTTGGGCTCGGCTTAACCTGACCCTGGCTCACAATTCTACCCAAATATTCAACCTCGGTTGAAAGAAAGGAGCATTTTTGCAAATTTATCGAAAATCCTGCCTCTGTCAGCGTTTTCAAAACCTCTCGCAACAAGTGTATACCCTCCGATATTGTTGAGCTCATGATTAACACGTCATCAACGTATACAAGGACTTGTCCCGCATCAATGTACTTTCGGAGTGTATTGTTAATGATCCGCTGATAGACGATCGGGGAATTTGACAAACCGTAAGGCATCTTTAAATACTCATAATGAGCCTCCGGTGTCACGAAACCAGTAAGGGGAATTGACTTTTCACTAAGCGGTATTTGGTGGAAGCCGGTGGCCATGTCAAGGCTGGTAAAGTACTTGAAATTTCCTAGACGGTCAATGTGATCGTCGATCAGGGGAAGCGGATATCTATCTTTTACCGTTAACCGGTTGAGCGCTCTGAAGTCAACGCACATCCTGTCCTTTCCGTCCTTTTTCTTTACTAGGATTATAGGGCTCGCATACTCTGACTGAGACTCCCGTATAATGCCTTTATCTAGAAGATCTTTTACTATTTCGCGAACTCGAAGTTTCTCTTCGTAAGAAAGTTTGTAAGGACGGTAAACGACAGGTGTCGGATCTGTGAGCTCAATTTCCATAACACCAGTTTTAACAGTAGTGGTAGCGGTACCCGAAATTAAATATTCTGAAAATTCATCAATGACCTTCATTAAAGATTCGCGTTCTTCGCCCTGAAGGGGCGTTTTTATCTCAACCTTGTTTTCCTGCTGGACCGTGTTAACTTTAGTTGGAGCATGCATTAAATGCTGCCTATCCTTCGTCCGAACGTAAGTAACACCGTCCCGATTAAGTATATCCGTTCCTATAATAATTGGAACATTCATGCACGATGAAGGAACAACAACGAGATCTGCCTCAACAGCGATATCACTCAGCTCAATTGTAACCGTTACATAAGATGTAGCAACTATTTCTTGTTCGCTTAGACCTTTTAAAACACAGTATGTTGGTCTTGATTGACTCGAAAGGTGTTTCAACACATCAGACGATATAAGTGATATGTCAATTGAGCCACTGTCGATAAGCACATCCATTGGTATCCCTTCAACAACTGCTGTAGTTATATCATTGTTCTCATTTATTTTAGGAGACCTGTCGGAGCACAAATTAACTTTACGCTGATTATTAAGTTGAGTACGTTCTTTGGCAAAGCATGTGCTTTCTGTATGTCCGGGTTTTTTGCAAAATGTACATGTCGTTATCGGTCCAGTTGAGCTAGGTACTACAACGCTTGATTCCGGTTTAGAATTTTGTTTGGAATTTTGTTTCGGATATTTGCAATTGCGAATTGTATGTCCCCTCCGACCGCAATTATAACATTTCTGATCGTTTTGATTTTGTGGTCCTACAATAGAACGTTTTTTAAACTGACTAGAGTCACGATGCTGATCTTGTTTATTGCGGTTAGGTTTTGCATAGATTGATAGAAACGAGACTAAAGTTTCTGAGGTAAGATCGGCATTAGCAGCCGCCGCACGAATTTGGGGATTATCAATGCCACGTATCACTATTGAAGTCATAAGTTCACTACTTAACCCTTTGACTATTCGAAGACGCAATAATGTACGCCGTGCATATTCTGCGTAAGTTGGATATTTATCTGACGTACTGTTCATAGCCTCATACAAAATGTTAGCGTAGTCCAACTTACGAGGACACAACGGCGTAAATTCAAGTTTGAAATTTGACCACGTCCGGTCATTTGTCACCCATTCGCTTAGCCAAATCCTAGCGTCACCCTTAAGACACGAGGCTACTCGCGATAAGCATTCATGGTCATTCCAGCCATTGGCAGTTTGCGCGCGATCGACTTCTTTACACCATTGATCTATATCATGAATGGCAGGGTCAAAATTTGACACAAAGTAATTTGACTGCGGACGACTTGACTGCAATGATCGAATAGCTTCCGCTAGTTCCTTTGTCGAGTCAGATATTTTTGGTTCACTAATTGGTAAAACGCGGGTAGTTTCAGAATTTTGCACTTCTTGGGTTTGGCACGCAAAATTCGATGCATCTTTGCTACTAGTATGTAAATCTGCGTCGCAAATACGAATGTCCGAAATACTTGGTGCGTCACGAATCATTTCATTCGTCACGTTCTTTATAGCGGCCGAATCGGGGATTTTGACAGGATTGGCAAGACTGTTATGATCATTTACGGTACTCGAAGTAAGAGCATCTGCATTTGAATTTCTCTCTATTACATTTAATCTCCTTAAAATGGAGTCTAACGTATGGTGCATTGAAATATCACGCTTGGATGACGAGCGAGATTTATGCTTTCGAGATCGCGAACGCACCCTATCTCGAGAATGCGGTGCCCTATCTCGAGAACGATGACGTGCGCGTCGGCGCGACCTGCTTCGTGAACGATAACCACGGGTAACACTGCGCGAGCGCCGCCGCCTCGATCCATCATGAACAACATTCCGCGATCGATGCCGCGATCTATCACGCGAAATACACCGTGACTTACCACGTAAAATATCACGAACAGGACGTCGCGATCTATCACGTGCATCACCAACGGAATGCCGTTCCTCTCGGCTACAAGGGCGATGACGTGGCGGTGTACCACCATCAGCCATAATGCCACGAAATTACACACAAATACGTAATCACCAACACAAAAATAGCAATCAAGATGTACCGTATTCTTCTTATTAATTAACACGTGAGAATTTAGTTCAGATCGCACTTCTGATATTAGAATTCACGAGTGGTATTTATAAAAAAAAACAATCAACTTTCAAAAACAAAACAGTTATTCTTTATTTTAATGAATTTACACAAATCAGAAGAACGAAGTGCACTAATAAATGAATTACAAAGATAAATTGAGGGAAATTAGAAAGCAATACGTAGCTCACGAAATCAGGTCTGCACCCCACGAACGCTCGCTCAAGAATAGCGGTGCCTCACTGCCAGTGATGCCAGCCCAAAGTAAAATAGTGTCGTGACAGCGACCTGATGTCATGACTACGATAACGTCAAGGCTAAATGTCGTGACACAAAACGGGATGCGGCTTATAATACATTATCTCACCTACGATATCGTCGACGGTACCGTGCCGTCGCCGTTGCCGTTGACGTGCCGTCTAGTGGAAAAGCGCCCATTTTCTGTCACAGCATCCATAATCTCCAGCATCTTCCTATGTTTGGTTCTGGTCGTCTACCGTTCAATACCTAAGCTGTGGGGTATAGGAGGCACGGTCCAAATGGCTTTCTGTGCCACCTTCATGGCGGCTCTGATTCTGAACGTTCAACGAATACTCGCTAAACAATATTTTATCGATGCTGGCAATGGTAACTGCAGGTATTTAAGTACGTAAACAAATAGTTTATTTTGTGTATCAAGAAAGTTGACAATGACGAGAACATCACTTTGCAAAGAACGTCTTCCTTATTTATAATAATTATTACATGACTATGAATTAATAGTAATTTCTATCTGTATCTATTCAATGAGATTATCGTCAGTAGCAAACAAAAATATTTTTGTAGTTATTTTTATTTTACAGTGATCATCAATTACTACATGATGTTTTCAAGTTTCTTCTGGATGAACATCATGTTTATCGACATTTATCGATCGTTTAGGTAAAAGATTATTAATTTACAGTATAATTGCCTTTGTTTATAAATTAAATACCGAAAACATTTTTATAAGAAACATTATCATCTTATCTTATACTTTTGAATAGAAGATGCAAATGAAGCTGCTTGACTATCATAGAAGACATTTTTTCTTTGCAGAGGCTTGTCCAAGCAGCGTAGAATCGGAAGTCAGGGCGAGCTTGTGAAATTTGTCTGTTACGCCTTATACGCTTGGGGGACTCCATTGCTCATCACTATGGCCGTAGCTATCGTCGACAACAGCGATTTGAGGGGATATCCTCGCATCATAAAGCCGTTCTTCGAATTGTGTTCATGGAACAGTAAGTAGTCTTACTCTGGTAATCTAGATAAGTAAAAATAATTTAAAGTTGTAGGTACCTACTTCTGAACGAGAGCACCCCCCAATTTCCCCATAGTGGAACTGGTCATTAGATGTTCGAAAGATCAGGGACAATAAGTGCAGAGAAGGAAGGAATGAAGGTAGTTTTTTGTGCCAGCAGGTACCAGAAGAATAGGTACACCAACACCAAGTTTTAACATGGGGACTCGGTGTAAGAAAATTATCCTTCGTATCGATTGAAAATATAGCTTTAATCTTGCTTTAATACATAAACGTCCAATTTTTTTTTGCACATTTTGTTACAGCTAAAGAGATCAAATTCTATTACAACGTACCCATTGGCATATTCCTGTTGGCAAATATCTTCATAATTGGAATAACTGATTTTTCTTACAAGCGAAACAAACAAGACCTAAGGTTCCAAGAATCTGATATCAGTAATCGAAACATTAGGTAATGTATGATTTTTTATGTTTTCATATACCTATAATATATAAGTACCTACTATTAAGGTACCTACTAAGCAACTGGACGACTTATAATTTAAGATAATTTGCCCCTGATTCTGAATAACTTTCTGTTAATCCGTAGCAGACCAAAAATAGTTAAGTTATAAATATTTTCCGAATCGGGAGCATTGGCTAGACGACGGACAAGAAGGAAGTGAATAGACCACGGAGGCAGTTATGATTTTAACCTTTGCTTCCAGACTGAAGATGTACGTCAAACTGGTCTGCGTCATGGGGCTTTGGTGGATTTGTAACGTTCTTGAACCGATGTTACCAACTTGCTTGAAAATTTGCGCTGCTGTTTATGACGGGTTCATTGGAGTCTTTATCTTCTACGTGTTTGTCTACCAAAAAGAAATACTTCATGAACATGTCAAATCTAAATAATAATAAAGTAGGTACCTAACCTAGGTCTAGGCACTTCATGTTCGTAATTATTTCTTTGGTACACTCTGTAGCTGTGTGTGTATTGATGGATTTTAGCTTGAGATGTGTAGGTATTGTGTGTTGTTAAATTTTGTCTCATTTGTGAGATTCATGGCATCTCTACCTCACGGAGCTGAACCTACGTAAAAAATATACCTACGTAAAAATAAAAAAAACGCCGTAATTTTATTTTTTTATACGATTTAAGAATAGTTATCTACCTATACCTACCTTACCTACCCATTGTTAAGTAGAAGATAAAAGTTTTAGCTTGAGTTCCCATCCCAATGATTCTGCATTGTAGGTATTATTGATGCCAACATCAATGAAGAGTAGGTATAAAATATTCCACCTCAACCAATCCTACTTAAGTTAATAACATATCTAATAGTCTCATTCATTATTTTTATTTCTTCTTATTATTATTTCAAAACAAATATCGCCTAGTAAAGTGAAGAGAGGAAAGAAAGCAAAATAAATTATTCAGTATCATACATGCTCGATACCATAAATTTATAATTCTTAAGATTATAAAACGGATAAAATTATAATAACTTCCACGGAATGTCAAATTAAACAATATTAAAGGCCATCTATTACGGAGTAGTGACATATCTATGATACAGCGCCATCTATTGTCGAATAGCGTTACTCTGGAAGCTTGTAAAAACCACCCATGCACCATTAAATATTTTTACAACAGTCTTCGTAAAC
>JARACY010005267.1:0-22593 GCA_029255725.1 Scrobipalpa atriplicella | reverse complement strand
TAATAGCTAAGGCAGTAGCAGGTAGTACGCAGATTGTCAAATTCTTATAGATCCGGAAAAGTCATAAAAGTGTTGAGTGAGAGAGTAAGTGACTAAACTAAAGTATAAAATTTAGGGGAAGGGCAGCAGTATTGCCGTAAGTAACATCATGACGTATGTTTGAATAGCCGCTAGCTAAGCGTGATGTGAGGATGATGTGATGAGTATAGCAAACCCAAATTGTGGTAGGCAGTAGTGAACTTTTAGTGACTATTTTAGTCACTAATTGAAATTATTATCTTGCATAAATAATGAACTCTTTAGCTCAACAGAATTATAATTAAATTATTGATGTAGCACAAGTGGGCACATTGTTCTATTTGATAATAGGAAAATCTGTCAACAGAGGAACAAAGCCGGAAGTTACATGGATCAGGAATTAGCAGTCATTGTCCCGGCACAATGGGGGCTGCGTCGCACAATCTCATTACATAACATTACTATTTCATATAGCTGAGTATTCACGACTTGAGCATGATAAGCTTGTAGCAAGGTGATGTATGTGATATGTACACGACGGCATGTCAATATCATAGAATTCGTGACGTAATGTATAGAGAAATTTAATGTTTTATATTTATTTCATATTCGACCATGAAATGCTAGATTAGGAAGGGAGCATCAGGAAATGAAGGACAACATCCTAAGGGTGAATTTACACAATATGATTTTTATCATGTGGGATTTCCAGTCAATGAACGACTTGACCAATTTTGGTGTCAGAGTTGTTAAACTGCCTAATAATTCCACTGGAGATATATCCAAGAAATGGATGTGCAGCGGCGTTCATAATGAGCACCAAATCTTGCACTGCACTTGTTATACAATATTGAGAATGGCAAATTCAACTTTTACTTATAGGGTTCATTGTACAGCAGCAGTAAACTGTAGGTACTGAAATTCAATAAGCGATATTGTAGTTGAGGCTATAGGCGGAAAACCCGTCATTACAGCAATACGCAGTATTTCCAGGAATTACTATCAATTTGATATTATCTCTGACTCTGTACAATATCATAATAGCGCCACTTAGCACAATCTAATTAGATAACATCGACTATTCCATGGGCATGGCATGGGCATATTCAGCAATATAATGAATTCCTTGTAATTTTTCAGACCAACTAAAAAAAATAAACTAGGAATAGTAGTTAATTGTGATTATTGTGAACCAATCAAACATCAACAACGACCATACGAATGAAAAAAAACTTTAGCAACAAGGAAATATCAAATGAAATGTACAAATATGATATTCCACATACGTCCCCCCAAAACGCAAATTGAATGTTTGCTCTGCACTTCATTGTGAAAGCTTCCGTCTTCCTCCCCACATTCACATCACACAACACAGTTGGTGCTGCATCTCCTTAGCTCCCTTTAGATATGAAATTTCATCATTTCTGTTACATAAAGTCCTGTAGAAATGAGGTTTTTTTTTCGCTGTAATATTAATATGTACACGTGTTTCATTACGAAGAACTCTACACTACAGCCCACATACATACATACATAAAATCACGCTTTTATACCTAATGGGCTAGGCAGAGCAAAAACGACCTAAATATAGGTCATTCCGCCACGTCTGACAAGTTTTGAGGGTTAATACAGATGTTAATTATGTATATTACTATAGTGACGGGTTGTCAGCCCATCGCCTAAATTGTAATACACTGAAACCCTCGATTCCCTTAGCTGACTTTTACAGCATGCACGGGAGGAGATGCAGCTGGCATATTCTATGTTTTTCTATCACTCTCAGTACAGCCAACATTTCACATTATCTCGCGTTATATCTGGTCATATGCAATGTGCAAAATTAAAAACATTTTAGCGTGAAAGAGAAATTTATAAACTTTTAGATTTATAATATTAAGAGAATTTTATTATATTTTATTAAAAGAGTGACTAAAATTATGTTCTCTGACTAAAATGTAGAATTGGCCAGGCGGCATGAATCCATTAGCTAACTTAGCTTTGCTTTTTTGTCACTAACAAGTGGACCAAAACCTTAATGGTTTCAAGGGTCAGGTGCTCACTCGGTCCAGACTTGGTGCGTTTACAATAGGGCTGCAATCCCTAGCTTCCCCGATCACTTTAACTACAGTAATGTGCGGGCCCTTTATGTCTAAAGGCCGCAACTTTGCCCTCCCCTTTTGTACTACGCGACAATGCTGATGCGGATTTTCCTTTTCACAAAACTTCTGAGATTTCGTGCACGGATTTAAGACAGAAAAAAAATTTACACCATAGCCAAGACACTAGGCGAAAACATTATTGACTTTGTTACCAGTCGACACGAAGAAAAAGAATGTATTAGTGTATGTAAAATTTATAAGTACTACCTAATCTTTTCTTTCGATTCAAAATGAAAAATCACAAATTGGCATTCAGTAATTTCGATTTCAGTCGTATCGTCTATCAGAAATACTCTTTTCAAACGCCGGTGTCTATTCACTCGCTTTCAATGCTTTCCATCCCTACAAATCTGTTCATTTATTAATCGAATACAATATACTCCCGATAAGTTATCCGTGTCTGTCCGTATGAATGCCCTGAATAGAACTTCTCGCAGCATAGAATGTACGCGGAGAATACATGTTGGATAGAATACAGAATGGAGGATACAGAATACACGGTAGTCGGCAGCAAAGTTCTTTTGTCGCGATTATCGTGGAAAATCCGATCGAGGGAAGTGTGGCGGCGGTAGAGGCGGCTTTCAGCGCGCTAACTGCATTATGAGCTATCTGAGCCATTGTGTCGCCGGCCAGCTCTATAATCTACTGTGCTCGACAGTGTTGCCAGATGTATGGAGATTAAGGGGACCTGTGTCGTTTAATCAGTCTTTTTCAGTTTACTTACTTAGGTATAAGTGTTATAAAATCGTTCCAAACAGTAGCTTAATACCAAGCATCGAGACACGCGGTCTAAAGTTGCAGTCCACATGTTACCATTGGGTTGCCAGATATCTTCAAGTTTCTTTTGTACATATGTAGAATTTGAATAAGGAACATGATTTATTTTTAATATACAAGACAAATACCGATGATTTAACCTTTAACGATTTTATAACACTTATACCTAAGTAAGTAAACTGAAAAAGACTGATTAAACGACACAGGTCCCCTTAATCTCCATACATCTGGCAACACTGTCGAGCACAGTAGATTATAGAGCTGGCCGGCGACACAATGGCTCAGATAGCTCATAATGCAGTTAGCGCGCTGAAAGCCGCCTCTACCGCCGCCACACTTCCCTCGATCGGATTTTCCACGATAATCGCGACAAAAGAACTTTGCTGCCGACTACCGTGTATTCTGTATCCTCCATTCTGTATTCTATCCAACATGTATTCTCCGCGTACATTCTATGCTGCGAGAAGTTCTATTCAGGGCATTCATACGGACAGACACGGATAACTTATCGGGAGTATATTGTATTCGATTAATAAATGAACAGATTTGTAGGGATGGAAAGCATTGAAAGCGAGTGAATAGACACCGGCGTTTGAAAAGAGTATTTCTGATAGACGATACGACTGAAATCGAAATTACTGAATGCCAATTTGTGATTTTTCATTTTGAATCGAAAGAAAAGATTAGGTAGTACTTATAAATTTTACATACACTAATACATTCTTTTTCTTCGTGTCGACTGGTAACAAAGTCAATAATGTTTTCGCCTAGTGTCTTGGCTATGGTGTAAATTTTTTTTCTGTCTTAAATCCGTGCACGAAATCTCAGAAGTTTTGTGAAAAGGAAAATCCGCATCAGCATTGTCGCGTAGTACAAAAGGGGAGGGCAAAGTTGCGGCCTTTAGACATAAAGGGCCCGCACATTACTGTAGTTAAAGTGATCGGGGAAGCTAGGGATTGCAGCCCTATTGTAAACGCACCAAGTCTGGACCGAGTGAGCACCTGACCCTTGAAACCATTAAGGTTTTGGTCCACTTGTTAGTGACAAAAAAGCAAAGCTAAGTTAGCTAATGGATTCATGCCGCCTGGCCAATTCTACATTTTAGTCAGAGAACATAATTTTAGTCACTCTTTTAATAAAATATAATAAAATTCTCTTAATATTATAAATCTAAAAGTTTATAAATTTCTCTTTCACGCTAAAATGTTTTTAATTTTGCACATTGCATATGACCAGATATAACGCGAGATAATGTGAAATGTTGGCTGTACTGAGAGTGATAGAAAAACATAGAATATGCCAGCTGCATCTCCTCCCGTGCATGCTGTAAAAGTCAGCTAAGGGAATCGAGGGTTTCAGTGTATTACAATTTAGGCGATGGGCTGACAACCCGTCACTATAGTAATATACATAATTAACATCTGTATTAACCCTCAAAACTTGTCAGACGTGGCGGAATGACCTATATTTAGGTCGTTTTTGCTCTGCCTAGCCCATTAGGTATAAAAGCGTGATTTTATGTATGTATGTATGTGGGCTGTAGTGTAGAGTTCTTCGTAATGAAACACGTGTACATATTAATATTACAGCGAAAAAAAAACCTCATTTCTACAGGACTTTATGTAACAGAAATGATGAAATTTCATATCTAAAGGGAGCTAAGGAGATGCAGCACCAACTGTGTTGTGTGATGTGAATGTGGGGAGGAAGACGGAAGCTTTCACAATGAAGTGCAGAGCAAACATTCAATTTGCGTTTTGGGGGGACGTATGTGGAATATCATATTTGTACATTTCATTTGATATTTCCTTGTTGCTAAAGTTTTTTTTCATTCGTATGGTCGTTGTTGATGTTTGATTGGTTCACAATAATCACAATTAACTACTATTCCTAGTTTATTTTTTTTAGTTGGTCTGAAAAATTACAAGGAATTCATTATATTGCTGAATATGCCCATGCCATGCCCATGGAATAGTCGATGTTATCTAATTAGATTGTGCTAAGTGGCGCTATTATGATATTGTACAGAGTCAGAGATAATATCAAATTGATAGTAATTCCTGGAAATACTGCGTATTGCTGTAATGACGGGTTTTCCGCCTATAGCCTCAACTACAATATCGCTTATTGAATTTCAGTACCTACAGTTTACTGCTGCTGTACAATGAACCCTATAAGTAAAAGTTGAATTTGCCATTCTCAATATTGTATAACAAGTGCAGTGCAAGATTTGGTGCTCATTATGAACGCCGCTGCACATCCATTTCTTGGATATATCTCCAGTGGAATTATTAGGCAGTTTAACAACTCTGACACCAAAATTGGTCAAGTCGTTCATTGACTGGAAATCCCACATGATAAAAATCATATTGTGTAAATTCACCCTTAGGATGTTGTCCTTCATTTCCTGATGCTCCCTTCCTAATCTAGCATTTCATGGTCGAATATGAAATAAATATAAAACATTAAATTTCTCTATACATTACGTCACGAATTCTATGATATTGACATGCCGTCGTGTACATATCACATACATCACCTTGCTACAAGCTTATCATGCTCAAGTCGTGAATACTCAGCTATATGAAATAGTAATGTTATGTAATGAGATTGTGCGACGCAGCCCCCATTGTGCCGGGACAATGACTGCTAATTCCTGATCCATGTAACTTCCGGCTTTGTTCCTCTGTTGACAGATTTTCCTATTATCAAATAGAACAATGTGCCCACTTGTGCTACATCAATAATTTAATTATAATTCTGTTGAGCTAAAGAGTTCATTATTTATGCAAGATAATAATTTCAATTAGTGACTAAAATAGTCACTAAAAGTTCACTACTGCCTACCACAATTTGGGTTTGCTATACTCATCACATCATCCTCACATCACGCTTAGCTAGCGGCTATTCAAACATACGTCATGATGTTACTTACGGCAATACTGCTGCCCTTCCCCTAAATTTTATACTTTAGTTTAGTCACTTACTCTCTCACTCACACACTTTTATGACATTTGCGGGAATATATGACCATATTTGACCAAAATAGCGTAACTATGTCCTGATTTGTTTATCGTAGATAATAGCTACGGCGTAGCGGTTGTAGCAGATTGTAAATTCTTATTAGAATCGGGAACAAGTTATACTAATGTTGAACGTGAGAGAAATAAATACAGTAAAAGCCTAAAAAATCTTCATGATTCCTATTCATAATGATTATCAGTGCCTTTTTGCGTTACTGACCATTGAGCTCATGGTTAAAGAAACTTCTTTAAAACTTTTTAAAGCTTTTTAAATGAATTAACGCAGTTTCTCAGTCAACACAATGTCCACAATCATGATTGGTCGATTACATTACGACAGGTCAGTCATATCGGAACTAATTTGCCATCAATAACATGGAGCCGGAAATCAAAGCACCCTTATCAATGTGACGTCACACGGTCACTCGCCCCATGTAACGATAATCAACCCGTAGCTCCTATTCTGCTACATATCTGTCTAATTTTAAATCCATCGAAATTGAAGTTAAAAACGAAGTCCAAATTCCAACTTTTGCATTATACATATTTTACCGAGTTCCCAGAATACAAAATAAACTTTTGGAGATTCTTGTCGTAACTATAATTCCATTCATTATTAAAAAATATAATTTTCACCATACTAAAACGGTCATTTGGTATGGCGGGAATTATTTTTTAATAATGAATGGATTGCCGTAGTATGATAGTAAAATTTTTTTAGAGTCAGAACTGCTTTGTTCTTTTATAAACATGGACTCTTGGCTGGATCATCACATTAATCACTGAATTCCATTGGCCATGACTCTAGAAGAAGAAGAACCACGACATGACCATTTTAAAAATCTTCTTCTGTCGATAACTTTCCACTTGTACTAAGTAATCTGTGTTTTCCACGCTGTACTCAATAGTATTTTTTTCTTTCCATTGCTGTATAGGAATCGTAAAAAAAATAATCGATCGACATAACTGGACCCTATAGTAGAATGGGTCTCATGTACAACACGGCCTATATTTGTTTCCGGGACACATTAATCTCGAATGGCGGCGTTTCCGGTGAGTTCCCGATATTTGGTTTGATGGCCCGTGATTTGTTCCCGTGTTATTAGGAGTGGAGAGGAATGAGGGATGTAATCTATCTGGATGGAAAACGGGCCCTAGAGCTAATGGTTCAGTGTAATTAATTTTAATAAGAGCTAAGAAGAACATGGTGAGAATGCATATGAGTAGTTCTAGCGTCGTCTATGAAATATGAAAAAAAACTAACTCGGTCTACACAGACATCCTCATACGAGTATTTTGTCGTAGGTAGGTAAGTATGTCGAATTAGATTTTTTTGTCAGTTCAGTAGGTTGGAAAATCCGGATGGAAAGGCCGTCGTTGCTCTAAGATATAGGTAGATAATATTCAAACTAAGAAATGCTAATGAAAAACTCAGATTTTTATTGTTTTAATATTTCTTAATATTTGTAGTGTAAAAAATATTATTTTCACTACTTTAACTATTATGAAAGTGGATTCTCCGAATCCTACCATACGATATTGAATGCTATTATGTGAACGGCATTTGTTTTTGCACAATGTTGTCTGAAATTGTGATCCATCACACGAGTTGAATAACACGCTGAATAGTTGGTGGGTGGCTTGCGTTCCACCAGTTCTTGAAGACCTCTGACTTCAACCCTTAGCAAAAGAAAAAGAAATACAAGAGAGATCTAGGAACTTGATATATTTGATAGTGTAGTAATCTTTATGATTATGATGGGTGTGTTAAAATCATATATTCAGCCTCTTTTTCACTGCTCGACATAAGCTGCCTCTTCCTAGGCGTGCTACTGAGCCTCTTTACGTTTAGTTTAATACCAGCCACCAATCAATCGTAGGCCATCTCTACATCCGGCAAGTGGGCATCCTACATTGCATTTGCCTTCTACATGATCTCTATTTCAAAACATATGGTTTGTTAGTAGCAAAATGTTAATTTGTTGTTCGAAAGTGGCTAGAAAGGGTTCTTCGTCAACTGATCCCGCGAGTTCATTTGACGAATCATTAGTTAAAGAATTTAGGGTGAAAATACTTTGGTAGTTTACTGGCTACGAAGGCAAGGGTTCTTGCTGTCAACATATTTTTTAAATCCATACATCATATTTAAGTGTACATTACTGTAAGGGACCAGTTTTTTACTATAATATATTAACTACTTCATGATATAATATAGCTTAATTATTTAGCTTAACTATAACCACCCCTGTCAAACCAGAGATCACCCATCCCTGGCGCTCCACTCCATTGTCGGCGTCTGATTCGAGTGTGAATTGTCACAGGCAGCGACGCCGGCGATTTTATCAATCGCTTATTATTCGCGCATAACAAATGGATGATGAGTCATTTGCATCAGTCTTTAGTTCAACTTGCAGCGACGTGACGTCACGAGTTGAGAAGCTCAGGAGCTTTATCTGACATGTCAATGGTGTAAGCTTTAATATTAAGGCGCATGGATACAGGAGGAGTCAAGGCGACGCGACGGCTCCTTCACTTTGGCAGATTTTCTATAGAAATTTACGTCACCGCGGAATCAAAGCTGCGTTGCGTTAACGTAGGTACTATAGAAAATCTGTTCGACTTCGCCTCGACGCTGGCTCGACTCTTCCAGCATGCCGTGCGCCTAAGGCATGTAGAACTAAACGTTTTGGTTGTAAAGTGAGTTGTTACTGGAAAATACCAATTTTATTATCAAAATATTCTATCCCATCAGACATAGCACCGAAGGCGATCGTTCTTTTAAAAATATGGTATAACAAAAAATATAATTTTGACAAAATTTGCGAATTTGCGAACTCCAAAGCTCTAGAAGACACTTTTAGACTTTGTGTTTTCGATTAAACTCAATTGAATACAAGCGTTGCCATTAGAACTCTTCCAAGCAGATAGCCGTGATCACGCCATCAGCACGCCGTTATCACGTCTCCCAACTTTCTTGACGATATTCTGTTCGATTCGGTTTGCTCACAACAGTGGCGGTATCGAAGTACCCCCCGTATTGGTCGTCGGGGTGACATCTAAAAGCATTGTGCCGTGCAATCGCGCCATTACCGACCCATTGTGACAATGTTAACATATCCTTATCTAGATCAAGCGCCATCTATTGTCCGAAAGACTTTTGTGTAAGGAGTTCTTTCAGGGGTTGAATAGTTTTGTAAAGGTTTGTTCGCCTCTATGATTTGATGCCGTTGGATAATGGTGTTGTGTATGGCGGTCTTGGATGTTCGTAGCGCTTTGTGGCGGGTGAGATGTCTACGGTGCTACGGGCATATCTAAAGCTACATTTACTTCTTATAGAAGTGGAGGTTTTCATGTAAAAAAGTGATTCTTTCTCGCAGATTTGTAGATGTTACCGTAATATTGCATATACCGTTTGATCATCGCGAGATTGCAATATAACGCATTACTTTTCGTAATATCACAATATGTCCATGAGAAATTGTGAACTGGCGCGCAACAGAACTCATCTCGTGCGCTGATCAGTGGAGCGTCACGTGCCCCACGCAAGAAAATCGTATAAATAAATATTCAACATAATGCAATAACATTAACTAGTATTTACTTAGGTACTCTGATGCCGGGTTTCCCTAAAAAACTTAGCTTAACATGTTACCCCTTTAATCAAATCCATTTATTCACTATGCCAACACAATTCAACACCCTAGCCATCCATTATTACATGCCTTGGCGTACACCGCTGTATAGAAGATGACGCGGAGGTAGGCTGACCACACCATTGTTATACAATGACTGGTTAATGAGATCAGATCCATCCTTACACTGGACAATAGCACCCCCCACCACCCACCCCCCGATTTTATTAATTAATTCATTACAATGGAACCGAACAGGGAACTATCCATTGTTCGTAGATAGTGACTTGGCAACACTGACCTTCGCTGATGCAATGAGATAACGCCTGAATTGGTTCTTCGCATATTTTGCCGCATATTTTTTAGTGGTCGCTAAAATAGTAGTCAGCAGCAGTTAGCATATGAATAAAGTGGACAAAGGGCCCCTTCTAACCATGGCGGAATTTTAATTATCACGGTAGAGTTGAGTGAGTTATAGCGTTTTGGATAGGAGGGTATCTTCAATCTTAAGATTCTCGAAAATCCAGTATTTTTTTTTTTTACTTATGTTTCAGTTATGTCATGCATGTATGAAATTGATGTGATGTCGCTTTCTGTACCAATGTTATAAAGATAAATAATTTAGGCCCGTATTGATAAACAGCACTCGAGACTGACAGCGAGTTTGAGTTCGTAACAGAAATGTCATTCCAGTACAAAATGACCTGTCAAATCTGCACTTAATATTGCTCTCAATCTTGAGATCGCTTTATAAATACGAGCCTTAGATTGTATAATTACTAATGAAGTACTAAAAATAAATGTAGGTACATTTATACATAAGTACTACAAACCAATCATACGGACCGTATTAAGAAAACTATCAGTAAATCGAAATCATAACCAGTGAAATTCAATTTTAATATTGCTGCAGTGAAAGATTGAATTTTGATACGCTCCGTCCAGAGCGGGATGCGGTCGTATTCAGCATCGCCCGAGCGTACTGCACAGTGGGCCGACTGCTACAAGTTATAGGCAAAAATGTTTCTTATAATTAAAATTGAATTTTGATACGCTCCGTTCAGAGCGGGATGCGGTCGTATTCAGCATCGCCCGAGTGTACAGCACAGTGGGCCGACTGCAACAAGTTATAGGCAAAAATGTTTCTTATAATTGAGATTGAGTTTTGATACGTTCCGTCCAGAGCGGGATGCGGTCGTATTCAGCATCGCTCGAGCGTAATGCACAGTGGGCCGACTGCAGAAAGTTATAGGCAAAATCAAGCGAAAATGTTTTTTAAAATAACATTTTTGTATGGAGTCCTGACCCTTATTTTTTTAAATGTCATGGAGCATGATCATACCTAAACCATTCGATTCTAGACACAAATAGAAATGAAAATAATTCTTTTCGATTTTTGGCTTAATCATCACATTACCGAGATATTTTAAATCAAAGACATTGGAATTCCGTAAAATCAATGAAAATATCTAAGTATGTAGTAGTAATGTGACGCTTTTGACAGAAATCACCATGTATATGGTTTGGTTTTGTTTGAATAGTTTAAGTTTAATTGTGCGCCTTTTTTATTTAATTATTTCGCAAAAAGTTTTTTAAAAGGTTTTATCTATCTGATCAATAAATCATCTAAACATTTGGTCCTATTCCAAATAAGAGTAGGCCCACTGTGCAGCTCGCCACAGGCTCTACAAATATCATAAAGGCGAGAGATCAAACGGCCCCCGATAACGAAATGATACTTTTCGCTGCATGGCTGACCATGAAGACGGTTCATAAATTAGCGACTTAGGTTTTATTTGACCTTGCGAGGGTACTTGTTAGGTACGTATAAGTGTATCGGTGTATTGATTCTGATGTTTCTGTTTCAGATGCTGCTGAAAATTGGGTAAGTGGTTTCTTCTTTCTTTTTATAGTGTGTCTCTTTGTAGATTTTGTATATAACTAACTGTTACTGAATGTGCGTAGTTACCTAGTGCTGGACTAAGGTTTTAATTTTAATCGATTACAACAAATGGAAGTTTGGTTCAGCTAGTATTTCGATAGCATAGCAATCTAATCGACTAAGCGAATATATAATGAGAATCCCTCCTGTTTAACAGGCCAAACGTTAACATTTCAAGCATTCACGAAATGTTGACCAAACCTGGCCACCAGCTCCTCAAGATGCTCTCGCGTTGGACACATGACGGCATACCCACAAAGCGGCAAGGCCACCGCCATGTCAAGTTCGCAGCACGTACATATTTCGCTAAAGCGCCGCTACAGTAACAATAATGGCTGAGGCCCCATTGTTTGGGCCCGTGGCACATTACGCTTTTGTCTCTGCTCTGCCCTCCTCCGTTCCTCACAATGCGGCCAGGAAACAAGTGAGCCTTTATTTCGCCTCTTTTTGTCTCGGAGTATCGCTGCTTATTGTCTTCATTCGATTGTTCGGGGCTCTTCAGAGGGCACATTGTTATGGACTCCAGTTAGCGCTGAGCCGGCGGATGTGCAAGCGAGTAGTGCGCCCGTGATGGAAAGTTGGTTTCTTTGACACACGCACGCTCGTTGCGGTGATGGCAGGATGTACTGGATCAGTAGACTCATAGTAGACTACATTATAGTGAATTGATGATCCAGAAGGCCCTTACCATTTTGAAAATATGTATTTAAAAAAAAAAGATATTTTATGAAAATAAATCGAACTGTACTAACTACTTAGTTAGGTATTATCTTAGGCCTCGGAAGGCCATCGCTGCTCTAAGGGTATTTATACTTATAAATATTATTGTCCGCCCAATTAATTACAAGAATCCCTTTACCCTTGCACGACGCACAAATTGCACCGCGAAGTTTGACCCTATCAATACCCTTTACCAGCGTATGATACAATTGCATCTCCTAAATAAACTGCAGTTTTAATTTTCTTGAGTTTAAAACCTAATTTCCAATCGCAAGTAACCCTTCGCCCTTACCGCTGCATAGTGCAGTTTGACCCTATCGATCCCCTTTATCTGCAAATGATACAAGCTGCATCTCCTCTAGTTAGTATTGTTCGCGGGCCCATTGTGGTGGGCCCGGCGGCTTTGTTCTGGCACGCCCCGGTTTTTCCTTTTCGCTTTCGAAGCAATGTGGCGCCTGAAAACTGAGGACCCATCTTAGCTAAGGGCTGCCAGTGTTTGGAGATTTGTTTACATTCTTAAGCTGGGTTTTGGGGTAAGTTGGTGAGCAGCCGGTGTGGGGATAAGAGGTTTTGTTAATGTTTAGTGGTTATTGTAGACGTTAATCAGAGGTTTGTTGACTGAACAACCACGGTGAACAACACGAAAGATATGCACATGCTTTAATTTTTATCAGAAAACAAGTGTTTTGTTCTAGTAGGTATTTCTATGATACAAAAAGAAACTTTCAAAAACATTTCTTTATTCAAATTTCCATTCACATACTATATGCACACCGCTAAAATATTCTTCTAGCGTCGCTGCGTCTTTTGAAAATCGCCCCGCCGCGTCCCTTTCGGCCGCATTCATATTTCCCGCGTTTTCCATACACAATATTGCGACTTTGTGCTCACTCCTCAAGTCTCCAAATAGTCCATTGACGAACGCCGAGCAAACTTGCTATAGCGAATTAACACTATTCACGGGAAGTTTTCAAAGAGGACTACTCTCATACAATTTGGTGGCATTCATAAAGATTCACTCCTTAGCTAGCTCGATGAATAGCTTTATGAATAACGTTCCGTTTTAGTTGAAGCTGATGTATTCGCGTATTGAAGATTCAATTTCAAAGAGCTGGGTTGGGAGGTGTTTTAAGACTAATTCGTGTTTCAGAGGTGCTCGTGATGAGATATCTTATGGAACTGTGTTTATATTTTCTTGATTAATAGTGACTTGAATTTATGGTAGACTAACTTTGCTTAGCTTTCTAAATCAGTTTTTCCGTGGGGATGTACTTTACAGTAATAATAAGCATTTACCCATGTATTCAGCATGAAGATTGAATGTATACTTACCTATTTAACAAAAAATTTGAAGGAATCACAATTATCCATAATGTGATAGTACGTATATGCAAAGACTAATAAAGAATGGTGAGATGCATGGTCCTTAGTCCTACTCTAGTAAAGTTCCTACTTTCCAAACACCAGCAAATTTTATCTCATTAGCTAGCCCTCAGAGCTAGACCCAGTACAATAACCGCTACATTCATCCGCTGCGCAAGCGCCGCTATCGCTTCAGGAACAGCGGTCCGCTGAAAGAACGACCGAACAAAGCCGCCCAATTGTGTTACACCGAGCTTTGTCTCCGCGAATAGAGAAATGGCTTCAATGGGAAATACGAATTATTTTTGACACGGTCTTCCATGTTTTGTACCAGGTCTCGTTCATGTTTTGTGTAGGTTTTTAGTTTTTGAATTTAGTGTTTTGTTGTTATGTAGGTAGTCTTTTTCATGTTGTCTGTGTCGTCTTTGTTCAAGGTAAAATTTTTGGTATTTTTCGTGTCGTTAGCTCACTGTACGGTTAAATATTAAACTGATATTATGAACATAGTATTGCAGCATAAATTTTGTGGCGTTGTATTCTATCAGAGCCTTACTGGCCGTGTTGCTCTAAGATCAGAGCAAACCTCATTTGAAACTACCAACTCATACTCAACTTTTAGATTTATAAATGATTCCAACATTACCTATAGCCTAAACGAGTTCATGTACAATATAATATAATAACGAATCATAGTCGCAGACCTTTCAGCAGTCTTCCAGGCATCTGAATGGTGTTAATTTACTGCTGAATTGGCACAACTCCCGGGTGTGAGCTTTCAATGGGAGGTTCGGTCGACACAAGCACCAAATTGTATATGGAAAATGTGGAAAACATAAATAGAGGCAAGGAAAGCGACTGTAAAGGAGGGTGATTTTCTAAAGGCTTCAGCCGTTTTCAATGGCCCACTGTTTAACATTGCTCATTGAGCGATATTTTCTCTTGCCTTTACAAAATACGAGGCTTCTCAGCTCTCAGTGTAATACAACTTTTCAAACATATTCACTTGAATAGACTTGTTGTTATTATTAAGTTTAAAAGAAACCAAAATAATGGAGTAGTTTAAAAGTTTGGGTCTAGTCCTTATAACAATGTACGTAGGTAGTATATAATATACTAGCTGTGCCCGCGACTTCGTACGCCCCCCGGTTTGTATGAAAAACACGCAGTGTCGAACATACAGAAAACGCTTCTCCGCGCGTAGGATCTGCTAGTATATTATTATATTACTCCCATGGACTTATTATCCTAGTTCCTAGTAACAACTAGGATAATAAGTACATGATTACTCCATGGTATTTATACAACACACATACAACATACAATTTTTAAAAAGTTTTAATTTTATGTTGTATTTTTAGGTAAAGCTGGTAGAGTCTGTTCGAAAAGAGAACAGGCATGGAATTTGAGGGCGCGCATTTGTATTTAATTAACTGTCGCTTGGTCATGTGAGTATTATGCCCAAGTCTTTAACAGTAACCTTCTACATTAAATTTTGGAGGTTTTAGGTCAAAAACCTAGGCATATGTGCGCCCTCCGATTCTATGCCTGTTCTCTTTTCGAACAGACTGTAAAGCACTTTTTTTGCGTACCTCTTTCTACAGTTTTATCCCGAGGTTTTATCTCATAGTTACAAGCATAGACTAGGTTTTTACTTTTTACAACCATTATGGTGCCACTTTTCTGACATTTGATTGCTACATCTTCAACCTCAGTCTTCAACCAACCAAAATTAAGACTTGGCTTAAAGGACTTGAATCCAAGCCATAAAATATTTAAAAAATAAATAAAATAATTACATATTTATTTTTGATTTCTACAAAACTCAAAAAACAACTTAATATTTCTCGTGATTTTAAATACTTTGAGGCAGAAAATTTATCAATATTATATTTTATTTGACCTGGACCATCAGCTATGTAATTTTTCAGGCTTCATTATCGAGATATATGTAACAAGTCCTGGACCAGCCACTTATCTAGCATTTTTGAAGCGATAATTATAGTTTTCTGCAGCAATGAAGAAGGTTTTGAGGCACGAAAGACACCATCATCCTCACCATGACAGAGAGAACCGTGAGAACAGAGAAATAATAGTAAACCGTGTGACTGACTTCGCTGAATCCGTATTGGGCTATCAACCGGAGCCAGAACGCTGCTGTGAGAAGAAGATGCCTGGTCTAAAATGTTTTTTAGTTTTAGCTCTTATCCTCATTATTGTAATTGCTCAAATATGCGCCTTCATCTTTCTGTTTGAAGCTCAAAAGAACGAGAAAGCGAATATTACTCAGAATGCTGCACTCATAGTGACCGATGATGATTCATCATTGTTGGATGAGTTTTCTTTTTGATTTTTTTGAATAAAGTGTTAAAGCAACTTACAAACATAATGATCCTTCCGACCGATTTCGGCCATGGCGACTACTTCGACTCCTAGTCAATATCACGTTACTTAGATAACAACCCTATTAGTAAGTTTAATAAATTATCGATGTGAAGTGAATAAAATGTACTAAAAAGAAGCCTCTCTACGCGAGAGAATCGTAAAAGTTTGTAAAGGTCTCCTAGTCTCTTAAGGTTTTCCCGGAAAATATCTCGTGGTATTTGGATAATCTCTTCAGACATTCTGTGCATGCAAACAATATGTATAAGTTTATTACCTATGTAAAAGTTCGATTAGATCAATTTTTGAAGGAAGCTTCTTCTGTCTTCGTAGCTATACTACGGCAGTATGCTACAGTGGCTACGCCGTAGCAGGAAACGTTATTATTTATCTTTGAAAACGTTTTTATTGTTTTGTGGTCGTTTATGGATTTGGCTTGGTAAGTATCACGATTTTTTTAAAGATATTAAAGATATGGCTTATGAAAGTCTCATATTAAAGTGAATCAATTTTATTATACGTAAATTCATTTCCATAATATCGTTATACAAGCGAGCCTATTGCTAAATAGATCCAGTTTTCCCACACGGTAACGTTGAATTTCTTGATAATCCTGGAGGTGTCTGATTGATTGGAACTGTGTCTCATGAATTTCAATAATGTATCTTGAATGTTAAATCCTGCCACGGTGGCACTCCTCTCTCCTTCTTCCAATTTCTCTCTATTCATACAATTTGCCTACTCGCTATACCGGACGAATGCAGTGGAATTTATAAATCATGCTCGTACGGCTATAATAAGTATTTAACTATTTAAATTCTGGAATTCAATCCGAAAACTCACCGGTGAAGCTCCCTCTGCGTCTGCGCCAGGTCAAGTTTCAGCTAACCAAGTGGCTCACCAACTTCTTCTGAACGGCAAAACCAATCGTCGCCAAACCCAAACACCCAAGATCGGTAGCTGTCCGGACAATGGCAACACTATCAGCAGGCCATTTTTGCTCACAGAAATCGTCACAGCTATCAAATCCCTGAAAAATGCCAAAGCGTCAGGGTTTGATAACATTTCTGTCGAACAACTAAAAAACCTTGGCCCTCTAGCTGTCTCCTGGCTGCTAGAGCTATTTAACAGTTGTCTGGTCTCTGCCCGAATACCGCGTCTTTGGCGAAAAGCTAAGGTGATAGCGCTGCTGAAGCCTGGAAAGCCTAGTGGCGATCCCAAAAGCTATCGACCGATATCTTTGCTGTGTCATACGTACAAACTGCTGGAGAGAATGCTACTGAATCGCTTGGCCGGTGTTGTTGACCCAAAGCTCATTCCTGAACAAGCAGGTTTCCGACCAGGAAAATCATGTTGTAATCAGTCGTTAAACCTCACACAACATCTCGAGGACGGGTTTGAGCTGGGTCAAGTTACCGGGGTGGTATTTGTGGACCTTTCCGCAGCGTATGACACGGTAAACATAAAACGGCTTCTGTGGAAGGTGACCGAACTCACAGGCGACCATGGATTCACACGAATCCTGAGTGAACTTCTCCGTAACAGGCGCTTCCAGGTCCACCTTCTCTCAGAAAAAAGCAGATGGAGGTCCTTAAAAAATGGCCTTCCGCAGGGTAGTGTGTTAGCTCCAATGTTATTCAATATCTACACTAACGACCAGCCGCAATCACCGGACACTAAAAGCTTTATTTATGCTGACGATCTGGCCCTTACATCCCAAGCTTCTTCCTTTGAGGTGGTCGAAAGGAACTTAAGCGGAGCACTGGATAGACTAAGCTGCTACTATGAACAGAATTCCTTGCGACCGAACCCCTCAAAGACACAATCCTGCGCTTTCCACCTACGCAACAGCGATGCCAGGCGGACACTTAACATCCGGTGGAGGGATGTGCCGATTGCCCACTGTGCTACTCCAAAATACCTTGGTATTACCCTGGACAGAGCTCTAACTTATAGGCAACATTGCATAAATACAAAGCAAAAAGTGGGCACCCGGAACAACCTCTTGCGCCGCCTGATTTCCTCTAAGTGGGGAGCTTCACCGCCAACCTTACGGACGACCGGACTGGCCCTTTCCTTTTCGGTCGGCGAATACGCCTGCCCAGTATGGAGCCGATCAGCACACACGCATTTGGTGGATACAGCACTAAACGACACATGCCGGATTATTACGGGCTGTCTGAAACCAACCCCTGTTGGTATGCTGTATCCACTGGCTGGTGTTGCTCCTCCGGACGTTCGTAGAGACGTGGCTAGTTCTCTGGAACGCTTAAAAAAAGAGTCTGACCACCGACACCCCTTACACCATCATGTGCCGGTAACCCAGAGACTAAAAAGTCGCCACAGCTTCATTAAAGAGGTTCCCCCCATAGACGGAGAAGCAAACCTAGCGCGCATAAAACTTTGGGAGGAGAGATACCCCATGGCGTCACTTATTCCGCTATCGGAACACCTCCCTCCTGGGCATAATCTACCATGGCAAACTTGGAAGTCCTTAAATAGGCTGCGGACCCAAGTCGGCCGAAGCAAGGAGAATATGCACAGGTGGGGCTATAGTGCGGAGAGCACATGTGTGTGTGGTGTGTCTCCCCAGACAATGGCGCATCTTATGACTTGCCCTGCGTGTCCCTACACCTGCACACGCGAGGACCTATACAACGCAACTGACAATGCTTTGTCAGTGGCTGAATACTGGTCCTCACACATTTAAACGTCAGAGTCGACTCGCAAAGAAGAAGAACTATTTAGGTATTCCAATCACGCTTTTTAGTTCGTTCGAACTGAGAACTGACTAACGGTGATAGAATAAAGGAATATGACGGTAACGTAACGTTGACTAAGCTTTCTGTGAAAGTATTTGTACCATGCAATAATCTGAAACATAGTTTACATTAGGGTTCTGATTAAAACTGGGAATCAAACCCATGTAATAGGCAACTGTTAGGAACACTCTCAAACTGCAATTAATTGGTAAACTTTCCTCAACATCATCATTTGACATGGTTAGTTGGTGGTCTGGTACCTATCTAACCTAGGATAATACTGTTTGTTACGCAAAGCGATTGCCCTTGCGACATTTCTTCATAAGCTTCCAAAAAGGGTGTTTACAAATTTTCCGAAATCTACCGGTGCGGTGTTGGGAGCATGATTGATACAACTCAATGGTACTACTGACACCACGGAGCACCATGCTGATCTTCAACCAATATCTACCGAGCTATTTCGGTGTTGAAAAGTTCTTTGTCTACGATAAATATCGGCGAATGAAAGCTTTCCTTTGTTTGACGATAAAAATATCAAACAATGAAATCAAAATCGCGTCTTTATTTTACATTGTAGAACAGTGGTCCCTGGAATTCGTAATTTCTTTGATTCCCGGCTATTGTGCGACTGATAAAAGCGACACTTTCAGTCTCTCCCGTTTGAATGAACACCATTATACCGACACAAAAGTGGATATTCCAAACAAAAACATCATTGCCGCAGTTATTACGCAGCGTAAAAAACAATTCAGACTATATTCCATTATGATTTCGAACAATGTAGTTGCTGAAAATGTATTTTGTCGCAAATAACGCGGGGGCGGCATTGTTCGTATCCGAATGAATTGGAGACAACAAAATTACCTTTCAGTCCTCATAAAAAGTTAGGGTAATTGGAGTCAAAAGTAGAGGGAAGCTGGGAAATAGTATTGAAAACAGAAGTTCATAAAGGAAAATAGATCACCTTGCTGTTAAATCTGGTGAGATGAGAACCTACTAGTTAGGGCGTCGCGTAATGTTTTAATCTGGTGTTAAGTTTCGTCATACGTCATACTCTTCACTGTTCTATGCGTTAATTAACGAATTGTTCCTGTACCTTCCTCATCATTCTAACTCTCTTGGTCACTTTTATCGCGGTCAGCGCCGGTTTTTGCATTTTTGACACTAGCTCGCCGTAGAGCGACTGTGAAAGGCATAAAGCCAGAACCGAACTATTTATCTGATCAGGCTAGTGGAAATGTGCTCTAAAACGCGAACCTAATATTTTTTCACAGGCCTGATCTTTAGGACGTCTTTTCTTTCGCTGCCATTAAATTTTACCTAAGATTTTGGACGGTACCAGAAACTTTTTTCTAAGTTGCTGTTTCAACACCTATATTGATAAAATCTATTATTTATTTTACTTGAAAGGCAAAAAATTAAAATTGTAAATGTCTCGAGATCGTTTATTTTTGACTGGTAGTGACATCTGTTGGTGTGTTCCTGTTCTATTTTCGCTACTTGTAGCTACAGCAGCGGCAGGGTTAACCGAGGAGGGTTCACGGTTCAGAGTGGTTCTACAAAAGCTTCCCACGCTCGCCCATAGATGGCGCTGTATACAATTATTAGGATTTGCTTTGTTGTTTTATTTACGGAATTTTAACGATGTTGTTTTGAACAACTATTCGGTTATGTAATTAGTACTAAATATGGTAATGTAATACTTTGACCATAGCTATTATCAGAATGTATTGTCAACAATTTTAGTGAAATTTTCGAAGGGAGTGCCTATACCTAGGTCGATATTTTTTCCGAAACAAAAGTAATCTTTGACATCATTGTCTTCTCTGATATAATTAATTAACCACTAACTAATTGATTCAATATTTTCTGTTCAAGAAACAACTGAACTATAGTTGTATTTGTAAACAAACCTTTTCGATGTCGATGTACCTAATTAACTATTTATCAACGTCCATACCTAATTCGTTTGTTTTTGGCACTACACCCGGAACGAATGTTTTCGACACGAAAACGTGACTAGTTTTATTATTTAACGCTGAATTGTTGACAAGATCGTATCTCAGTAGGACTCTTAAAAACCTCCACTCGCGCTATTTTGGTTAGAAAGAGCTATTTCTAGTGACCTACCGTGTAGTGTAGGTAGCTGTCTATTTTAGAAGCAATGAGGTGTGACCGGCTTATTTGCAATATTCTACTCATTTTCGCACTTTGCTACTCAAATGAAACATCCTTTTACATATAAAAATATTTTATTAAAAACATTTTGGTAACATTTAATAAGAACACTTAGGTAAAAATAAATCGACTTCAAAATTATTTCAAAAGAACAGCCTGGACTGGAAGTTCACGGAGGAAGCCGGAACAGCAAAAAACTAAAATAAATAAAACAATGATAACACTCTAGGCAGAGACATGTCTAATTGACAACCAGAATTAAGGCATCGCAAGAATAATTATTAAGTACGATGAAATACCTACGGCTATTATTATAATTACAATAAATAAACGCCTAGTGTCTATCGTTCAGTTGTGTATGCGCCATCGTCGTTCGCCGTCCGGTGCTGTGCCGGATGAGCGGCTGGCTACCCGGACCGGTCTGGGGCCGTGCCGGATGAGGACCGGCAGGCCGGGCCGGGCCGGTCCGGTGCCGTGCCGGCCGACCGACGGGGCGCGTGCGAGTCACGACCCTGTACAAGTCTCTTGGCAGGGAACTTACATCGAGTATTATTGCCACTAACATTATCCACTCCACTCACGAGACAGTTTGCTTGCCACTACGCCATAATTATACACTACTAAATACTAAAACATCCCAATTATACGAAGCTATGTTAAAATTTACCTAACTAATAATAATATTAACATCTTCGGTTAATTTTGATACTAGAATGATATAACATCATCTCATATTGTACTCTTAACATTACGCTGGATTAAATTAAACTGAGGAATTAAACTTGTTACACATAATATTGCAAGCATTACTGAGATTGTGCACGTTACGTGAATTGATTAGATAAAGTAATATTTGAAACTTAAGTGTTAGAGGAAGATTGCTTTTACTGAAGTCGACAGGAGTAGGACGGAGCGCGGCCGGCGGGTCTGCCCGCCGGCTTAGCCCGCCGGCCACGCTCTTACAAACAGCTATGATAAAGGAACAGTCATAAAGATTAAATTACGAGCATTGGCACTTCATTAAATCTTAATTACACTCTCGAAATAGCACTGCATATCAATAACCAACTTAAAAACTAAATTCAGATCAGTCATTTATGATATCACATCAAAATAAACAGGGAAATACATAATTATGTGATTATCGATTGGATATACTATATCATATATATTATATTATCATATATATTATATTCTTTTCAAAAGAGGTATTAATTTTTCTTAAGGGTTACTAAAATATTGAGCTCTGCGCCGCATGCGACGCACTATATCACCATAATACGAGAACAACATTGCCAAATATTTTGGTTGTTGTGCTATTTATTTAACAAAATTTCTAAATATATCAAATTAGTACCTTCCATTAATAAGTGTCTTCAAGTGATTTTACAATATTTAAATCATTTCAATTTTATGCATTTTATTTTGTTTAGTCAAATCATATACTTACATGATATTATACATAATATTATTAATATGTTGTATTTTATCTATTGTTCATTCATATTTATGATAAATATTTTTTTCTCATGAACTGTAGTCAAATGACAGTATTTTTATAATGAAAATTGTATAGGGATGAGGGTTTTTTGCCTAGGCGGGAGCTCCTCCGCAGCCTACAGCCCGCGCCCGAGGGCTCCC
>JARACY010005266.1:0-22596 GCA_029255725.1 Scrobipalpa atriplicella | reverse complement strand
TTCGCGGATTGTGCATTGCGGAACGGCCAGTCTGTGAAATTTCCTTTTACTCTGCGGTGTAGCAATCACCAAACGGCCAAATACCGAATTCGGGGTTTGGTCGCTTTGTAAAATGATCATTCCGCGGAGTGGCATTGACAAATTGACAGTCTGCGAAATGAGCAACCAAAACCGTCGGGTCATTAAGATATGGCTGCATTTCGAACAGGATATGAGCCAGGAGGTCTCCCGTGGTAGTTTATTAAAATGATCATCATCGTCATCATCTTTAAAGTCATCATCATCATGATCATCATCATCATCTTTCACCTCTTTCTTTCACAAGTTACTTAACTCGTCAACCGCAGTCACATGCAAATCATCCAGCCAGAAAGCGACAAAATAAACGAACTGCATTTTGCCGCCGATTGATATGTGACATGTCTATTCGATACGTGACGTGTGTAGTTCCCTCGTGCAGCAACAAACGGAAATTGTGTGTACTGTCGCTCCGAACGGCACTATGGCCGCGCCCGGAACACCCCTGACAGCCACTGATTCTGTTCCGTTCAAATCTAGCATAAGTGGAAACTTCACTAAGGCTCGTATTTATAAAGCGATTTCAAGATTGAGAGCAATATTAAGTATGGATTTGACAGGTCGTTTTGTACTGAAATGACATTTCTGATAAGAACTTAAACTTGCTGCCAGTCTTGAGAGCTCATTATAAATACGGGCCTAAGATGGCACGTCCACGACACGGCACATCGGGATCAATGCCGTGCCGTTGCCGTGCCGGCAAGTGGAAAAGCGCCCTCACTGGTGTTTACATTTCAAGCACTAAAACCACCAAAACGAAATCTCATTATCATCATAACCTACTCTACTACTACAAATAGAATGCCGATAATCTGCCGGTTTCGCGGTTACAGCGGTTTTCAATTACTATTATACAAGCTAATAGAATTGGGATTGAAATAACCGATGGCCAAAGCTACGCAGTTTGTGAAACTTGCTAATGAAACGGCTAATTTGGTAAGTAAGTTTGGTGAGAGTGGCTAATTTATGTAACTAACGTGTAGTTAGAGTTTTGCTCTCTCTGTTTCTGCTAATTATTGTTTTTAATTATTCATTCTTATTAATAGGCTTCTTATTAATTCAATTTGGTTCAATAATTTATTAAGCTAAAAGATGGCCATTTTGGAAGTGCTAATAAAATTGTCGAGTTTAGGCTCGTGTATGTTATACAGTTTGTAGAGCAGTCATTGAAATTAGGCTCAAGGAACGGAGAGCATAACATTTTTCACTACGCTTGTCAAACCACCCGCCAAGCATGTTTGGTATGGCTAATATCTCCCGATAGAGGAAACCCATGCAGTGGCCTGTTGCAGCTAGTATAGTATTTACTTAGACTGTTGCGCTGCGCTTATAAATAATCTGTGGATATGATGTATAATCAGCATCTACAAGTTATTTTATAGACACTAGACAGACACGCACAATGACCAGTGGGAAATATCACACACAGCCACTATGTGTATTGTAGACTCGACAATGGCCAGTAATTAGAAGCGGACCGGCTTCGTCCGGTGTCACGGCAGAATAGGATTGATATACGCTCGAAGATTCTCTTTTGTTGATCTGTGAGGCTCTTGCTGGTACATATGAACTCACTTTTGAGCTTGATAGGATATGATAATGTAATGTCTTAATTTTTAATAAACTTAGAAGATATAAGATGGAACGTGCCACCGCGATCGTAGATTAGAATCAATACAAGAATCTGTCTGTGATAGATCGTTACAAAAATTACTTAAAGCTATTTTTATTACAGTGTGCATATTAACTTAGAAAACGTGTACCTACATGTAAACAAAAAAAAAACGAAATGAAACATCCATTTAGATAAACAACCTTTAAAAATTATTCACTTGTTGCTGGAAAAAAATCGTTAACTTTGTTTCAGTATTAACGATGTAATGGTGACCTGTTGAGTTCAGGACCCGCCATGCTTGGCAATCGGCCAAATGGTATTTAGCTCGTTTTACATAATCTTTTCAGGTATGGGCTTTGAAATTATCCAACATATGTAAAATTTATTGATTTTAACCATAATGTGTGGAGGATAAGGTTTAAAAAAGTAATTTTCTTTGGGAAATTATCCAGACATATTTTATTAGGTACATTATTTTTAGAGAATTGATGAATTAACCTGGACTTGAAGTATGGTATAATAAGTAAATACTTGTTTTGTTTATTTTATTTTATTTATTTTCCTATTACTGCCACCTTACATCGAGCCACGGATAAAGGTAAACAGGCCTCTCAAGACAAATTAAGTTTTCTTAGGTAATATTTACATTTTTTACATAAAATTTGGTAAGCATAAGTACTTGCACAGTTTTCTAACGTGCATAAAATACGAAAATCCATTAATTGATTTCAGAAAAAAAGTCCACCGTTTCGACCGACTCAATAGACTTTTCTCCTAGTATTCAGAATACCGGGCTACCGGAAATAAATGCTTTATCTATCTATCTATCTATCTAAATACCAAGATTATACAGTCCTTCAAGCACCCAACTGCAATATGGTGTGGAATGTTCATGCTGACTCAGTTCCAACATGTGACAGGCTTTAGTTTAGAACTAAGCTGGATGTAGTGTACGGTTGTGAGTTAATGGAATTTACACTATACTATACAATTAATATGCGAAGACTGTAGATCTTTGTGTATGTCTTATGAAGAAACAAGGTGATGAATTTAGTATGGACGATTAGGTCGTAATTACAGATACGGCAAGTCTTTGTCGATAACTGATGTATGATTATTTTAGAATGACTCTTGTAAAAGATTAAATAATAATAATCTTCGACAAAACCAATTAAATTTTGATATGTAAGATACTAAAGTTAGAATCACGTTTAAAATAAAATTGCTTCTAGTAAGGTATCTTAAATCCAAGAGACAGTTATTTGCATGCCTATATTCATTTCATTCATCCTGTTCATTCAATGAACAAGTTTTGTTAAACGTTCTATTTTCAATAAATTTTGACTTAGTTATTTTAATGTTAAAAACATTATTGCTTGCAAATTTTACAAAAAAAAAAGTGATTACTCCAAAAACAGAACCCGGGAATGGTCTAATTATTCCCAGCTTTAAAACGACAAAGACAGAATAACAAAGAAACATTTTAAAACATTGCTCTGAGTGCGAATGGATATAAATCGTGGTGTGAGAATGCTGCCGCGTCGGCTACAACAATAGACGCCTTGATGGCCGGTACCTGCTTTTGTGGAGTCTGAACAATGCCCATGGGTAGCTACAGGATATTGGGGTTTCAAAACTGGTTCCAATGAGAGAGGGAAATGAGAACTGAATGGCATATTTTTTTTTATTTTTTCCAGTGCGAGAAATCAGAGCCCACTGTAGAATTTAAAATTATAACTCTTTATGGGTTCTAAGCAGATAAATGCCCACAAAATTATGTGGGTAGAGGATATTGAGATTTCAAAACTGTTTTCTGAGCAGGGTGGAATATAAGACTGTAAAATTACTTTATAACACATTTGCTCGTAAAGGGTCTCTTACTACACCAATTTCAATATTATATTGTATCTTATTACGTACTTGAGCGTAATCGTAATGTAAAATGCACGAGTGCTGTAAAACACACGAGTTTTTTTTTTAATTAGGTAAAACGCACGGTTTATCGAACGGTACTTTTTTAAATCTTAGCAAAGAGTTTTTATGGCAGAAAAGTGGTCAACATTTTATAAATAAAATTAACTTTGGGAGATAAAGTATAATAAAATAAACATTTAATTCTTTGATTTAATTAATTTTTACAATAAATTACAACCATTTATCTGTAACAAAATTAAAAAAAATATGAATTTAGTTTATTAGTAATACTGGCTGGTTTTTTGTGCTTTGCCTTAAAAAAAAAGCGCTGCGCGATATATACTTAGGTAATCTGGGGTACGTTCAGAGCCGCTCGATCGATCGAAATTTAACCTGGTTAAAAATTATATTGCCCGTTCAGAGACACCTGGCAGACGAAATTTCGACTAGGTTAATTTTTATCCGGCCCGTTCAGAGGCGCACCGGAAGTGAAGTTTTATCTGACAGCAGCTAAGGTGCACGTTCAGTGCGTCCCACTAGTATAAGATTCGATCGGTATAAATATCGAACTGGGTCGACTGAACGTACCCCTGTGGATGCGCGCGCATCGCTAATTTGTGAACGAGTAAAAATTATTCCTCGCTTTTTTTCTTTTCGCTGTATTGTTTTAATTTTTTAGCTATTTCCTCGCAAATATGTTATAAAACGTCGTACGACATACGTGCGGTTTGATAATTACAGCCTCTGCTTTCTTGTAGCCCTCGCCTACGGCTCGGGCTAGCAATATCGCCTCGGCTGTAGCTATCAACGCACCGCACTTGTATCGTAATGTACTATTTTATATTGTTTTTCTTATATTTTGTCAAATTGAACACATTAGTTGGTGTTGTTTGACGAATTTTAAAACTCTTTAAAACATGTGGAAAACAATATTTTTTTACACGTCTCAAACATAATAATTATACCAATACAATCATACCTATAAAAAGCGCTTAGGATTTCATTTCTCCAAGCAAATTTTCTAGACGCAATACAATTGCCGTAATTTTCCTACGAATTATTCATATCGGCAAAAATATTAGGAGAGGTACATGTGTTTTTCTTTTGAAAGGTAATTCCAAGGTAATTCTAATATGTATATTGCTTTTTCTTTTTTATTTCAATTACTCATTCATGTTGTTGGCACGACAATTTAATGATATAAAATTGATGATAATATACTCCTACGTACCTATAAAAGAAAGTCACAATGGTAGAACCTACAGATTATATTTAAGAGAGATACAGGCTCATGCTTCTCAGTGAACCAGAAAATAAATCAACGTGACGTCATAACTGGGGTGGATTCATCCAGCTAATACCGGTTCGCACCTGAGCCCTACCTGAAAGCTTTTTTCCTATTTGTGCTCAAGATCCAGATGGAAACAACGGATGGAAATACAGACAAGATTTGAAGGAACACTGTTGATGAAAAAGTATTTTACTTTTATTTTTATATATTTATGATATTTGGGTATATTATGGTTTATGATATTCGGTTAGGATGAACATTGTTTTAAAAATATTGCAATTGAACAACTAAGTACTCTCCGCTTGTTAGCAAGTTGTAGTAGGTACAGTAGGCTGCAGAATAGCGTACTTAGTGCCACCGCAAACGATTAAAGTTTTTACAGACGTGTGTAATGATTTAATAAAATCTACTCAATAAAATGTAGGACTAGTTAAGACGTATCCAAATCTTTAATAAATATTTCAATAGCTACATAGATTTCCAAGAAAACTTCAATCGTTTGAGGCGGTGGTACTAGGTATGCACTTCTGCAGCCTACTGTCTACATACATTGTAGCTAAACAAGTCTCCAACAGAAATAGGAGTATCAACACAATCGATAGTAGGAGTGGATTCAATTAGAACAGCAAGCTTTTTATAGCTCAGCTCTAGTCTGAAGTATTTTATTTCAGTCGAAAGGGTTTGTTAAAATAAAGTTAGATTATAAATACTACATAGTTACCAACTTAGATTTGTAATAAGTAGGTTTTTATGGATATTTTTAAAAGTTAATTTTACTTACTATCCGGGTCACTCGCGATAAATTTTGGTGGTAAAAACATAGGAATTTACCTTCATCCCGACGTTTTTATAGTTAAGTTGCTCTATTAATTAATTACTCAGATAAATTTACACCTATTTAGAATATTTCTACACATTTTAGGTATGGTAGTAAATCCTAAATGATATTATCAATATGTTCATTGCAGATGCACCATTTGAATATGAATACTAGAAATTATGAGCAGGCCTGGGCCCCTACCAACTTCAATTCTCCAACATTCCTCGTTGTGTTTCCACGTGAAGCAATTACTTTTATTTATTGTGCCAGTTCTTCAAATGAAATGCAATCACGCGTTTTTTAATAGCACGATTTCGTCTCAGTTATGGCGGTAGAAATTTATGACAATGCTGTCCAAGTTTTATGGGACACCCGTTCTGGCAACGTGCTCCTGTGTTGTATAAATAAAATTCTGTTTAAGAAATATGTTTGAAATGTTTCCGTTGTATTGCTATCCTTTCTGTCGAAGACGAAAGAAATTACAACTTTATTTAAGTACCTCAGCATACAGATTATTAACATGCGCGGCGGGCGCCTAGTTAGTAATCAATAAGTTCTTGAACCATTTTTATTTTTGTCAATTTTCTATGTCATATATTTATTTTAGGTACTTTACTTTACTATGTTATTATAAAAGTAAATGTGTCCAAAAGAATTGCGTGATGGAAATAATTTTGTGCTTCAGACCGGGGAATAGGTACCTACATGGTGATAAAAATTCTCGAAAGGCTTTTTCTTCTCGAAATTCTTATTAAGAATTCTTCTTCTTGTGTACTTATTATATTCTTTATTGTTTTAAGAATTAAACATACAAATTAAACTTAAAATTTATACAATAGGCGAGCTTATCTTTATAAGAGATTTCTTCCAGCCAACCCAATTAGAATGCGAAATATTCTAGTACAGAAAATAAAATGAAGATATATAATTTTCATTATCATCATATTAAAAGAGAAATAATAATTAGTATTCAAAGAAATTAACGTTAAATAAATCACATTTTATTAAAATTCTACAATTCTTTGCAAGAATGCTTATAAACGACCTCATTGGGCACGTTTTTATTATTCTCCTAAATCATGTTAATTTTGTTTTTTAGAGTCATTGAAAGGGTTTTTGAATTTTTTATATGAAAATGGTGGTTTTAGAAAAAAAACTATATTGAATGTCTAATATTTATTTACAAATGACAATCATCATGATGTTGTTTTACATACGTGGGATAATAATATCGTAAGTAGGTATAGCTTCTCTTATCAAGAGCAAAGAAAATATTATAATATTAGTCAAGAGTATGGCCGCCCGATGTCTTTTCATTAGTTAAAAGGGTAATATCACTTTTGTATGAATAAAATGTACTGCTTTTCAGCGCTTTGTGTGCAGAATCTCATGAAAAAAATTTGGGTGGCCACAAGCAGCTTGCCAGAAAAGATAGTACCCTAAATTTTTAATACAATTTTAATGTAGTTGTTTATGTATAAATCAATGTAGATAGGTGTATGTATAGACTCGGAAGCAAGTGCTGGAAGTAGCAAGAAGTTGCAACAAGTTGCGAGACGAAGTTTAATGCTAATTCCACGAACTTCTGCCGCGTCGAGGACCAAGTTGTGGAACAAATTACTGTTGCCGCCACTTTTGTCGCACTTCAGTATAGGTAGATCTTCTTGTAATACCTACCTATTAGAATACATTATCGACTTTTAATGAGCAGGTATAAATAACTACTTGGAAAACTCAATAAAGTGAGCTCATCCAGAAGATGCCTGTTCACTCTTTAAGCTTTAGCTTTTACCATTGTGCGTTTTACAGTTTTACGTGTTGAAGCGCCCTTCAGTTCAGTCAAAATTAAGGCTCCTTACTAATTTTATTGACGTTGCGTAAAATGATTTCTAGCCAAAGTACTGCGTTTACGCTTGCCGACAAAAATATTATATTGATCTTGGAGATATTTTTCGTCCGATGAAGTATTGAAAACACAATCAAAACAGTTTTAACATGTTAAAAAAAATCATAGCATAAAGCATACTAACCTTGATCCATTGTAGTAATATTTTTTAATTTTGATGTAATTTTCATTCATAATTTTACTAATTTGTCATTTTGTCGCTTACGTTTTTAATTCCGAGGGAGTTCAAATCTACTATCCTTGTTCAGCACGTTGTTGTGCCACGTTTGTGTGAGTGAGAGAAAAATACCAATTTCGGCCCGCCGCGAAATATGGTAAGGCCCCTTAAGCTACAAAAGCAAAAATTACATCAGCTGACAGAGCAGAGAATGCGCTTCCAAAAACCTTCGTAGGAATGCATTAATCTGGAGGGAGAGTTATGAAATTGCAATAGTTTTCGGGTTTTGGTTTCGTTTGATATTTTATATCATTGCCAAAATAATTGAATACTGATTTATGAACAACATTTCAAAGTTTGCAGAATGGAAAAGGTGAAAGAGTTTAAAGGTTTTTATTCTTAGTGGTTTTGTACCCGATTCTGAAAATCTTTTACTTGGACATAAAATGACATGCCTGATCTTGGAGTATTTTCTAAATAGGTATTGTATCTAAAATTCCACGCAAATTCATTTTTCTATATTGCTTATTAAACCAGTAGTTTAGAACATTTATTAGATCCGCACATTTAAATAGGTAAACAAAGGTAGAGTTACGTTACCCATGAAACAACATTACGTTTTAAACCCAGTGACCGCACAGAACGCGTAGGCTATATCTAGAGATGTGTAGTGTGTGTGTAAATTACCCTGATAAAATATTATTATTATTAAGATTCTGTAAAAAAAAATATTACGCGACTAGGTACTAGAAAAATTAGCAGCTGTATTGTGTTTTCATACATACCAACCAAGTCACGCTTTTATCCCTAATAGAGTAGGCAGAGCGTAAAACAGCGTAAGTCACCGGTAGTTTTACCGTAATTTATATTAATGACGCTGGACTGGGAGTGATAGAAAAACATAGAATGAGCCAGCTGCATCTCCTCCCGGGCATGCTGTAAAAGTCAGCTAAGGGATTTGAGGGTTTCAGTATTGTAATTTATTCGATGGGCTGACAACCTGTCACTAATATCAGTATACAGATCTATCTGGAATAACCCTCAAAACTTGTCAGACGTGGCGGAACGACCTTTGCTTAGGTTGTTTACGCTCTGTCTACCCCATTAGGTATAAAGGCGTGATTATATGTATGTATGTATGTATTTTACCAGCGTATTCGATAAAATTACGTAACTTTGCATCCCTAACTGTATCCTGCGCCTATCGTAGTTTTAGTAAACATGTGCTTGTCAAGCGGAAAAGCCGCTAAAGCTGAGTGGATTCAGCCCGCCGCGTCGTCAGTGGGACTGGCCCCAAGCCTGCTCGGTTCACCTTAACCAAAGTTGCAATTTAAAACTTGTAGCTTTTTTGACTGTATGGTAAAACCATGGTTAAAATATCATAACTAGAGGAATGTTAATAAATGGGCGCCTTTCCACTAGACGGCACGTCAACGGCAACGGCGACGGCACGGTACCGTCGACGATATCGTAGGTGAGATAATGTATGAAAATCAATGAAATTATATGATACGCTTTTCCACTTGACGGCATGGCACCGTCACGGCATGTCATCGATTCCCATAGATATTGTCACGTGATCTCGCCGTGCCTTCGCCGTTGCCGTTGACGTGACGTCTAGTGGAAAAGCGCCCAATGTGTTAAACTGCGCCTTTCCATACAAAAACCGAACAGGTTATTGTGTTTGGATTGTAAAGTTTATAGATTTTTACAAAATTTATAGATATTTTGATTGTATTTATTCTTAAATTCTTTTTTATATAAAACAAGAAAAGTATTTTAAATTTGTGTAACATTATAAACAATGTACCTAACTAGGTATATTATATTATTATACAGGTACCTACATTTAATGATTTTGATAAACCTATCTAGGTAGGTATTGTATGTTTTCACTGTTTTATGCAACCCACATCTGAAAGTTTCCTGAAATTTTAATAAAAGCAACTTTTACTGAAAATATTTTGTTCACGAAAGCACGTAGCATAAACACTGGCGTCATTTTAAATTCAAATGTCGTTGCAAAGCAGAAACAATGTAATATTAAAATACCATATGTTGGTGTGACCTATTGTTATTGTTTATTATTAACATTAATCTAGATACATAACATACATACATACAAAAAATCACGACTTTATCCCTTATGGGGTAAGCAGAGCGAAAACGACCCAAAGGTAATTTCGCCACGTCTGACAAGTTTTGAGGGTTATTTCAGTGGCCTATTTAATAAAACTGCAACAATGACAATTTGACAGTGACAATTCGTAGTTCATTGCGTAGTTACCTTGCCCACATGATACAAAAAAGATTATCTGCTGCGCAATGTACTTCGAATGGTCATTGTCAAATTGTCATTGTCAGTTTTATTAAATAGGCCCCAGATGGTCATTGTATATTGCTATAGTGACGGATTTTCAGCCCATCAAAAGCCATTTCATGGTTAAATATTATTTAAAGGTACCTATTATAATTATCGTTATCGCGTACATCCGAGCATGACTTGACATGAACGAACTCGAACATAATGACACGTGTATTTTACAAGTGTTTTGATATGGCTGACACGCGAAGATAAGACATAACATAACCTTTGTTTTGTAATTGAGCCATCAGATAAGATACTTTTTCAAGCTTTGTTTGGACTGGCAAAGTCGTGTTGGCCTATAAGTCAGTCTATAATAATTATTATCACACATGTATAAAACACCCTGGGATCACCCTGGGGACACATGTATAGAACTACAACTATTATGTGGACATTATGATACTCTGGACATAGTGAAGTTGTTGACTATATGTAATTGGACATTACAGTACGAAATCGTCATGCGATGGACTTGATAATGCTGTGGACATTATGATGATAGTGACTAAGTATACTGTGATACCACTGTCATTTTAATGGGGAGAAAAACTGGGAACTAAATGGCGCCACCAGCGAGTGTTCCTTTTTCCTGTGATTGGTCAGTAATCAGCTGTCAATGTCAATGTCAATATCAGTTGTGCGTCTTCTCATTGGTCTCTTTTGGAACACTCGCTGATGGCGCCATCTGCAATTAGCTTTGCGTTTTCCTCCTCATAATATTGGACGACCTCGCCCTGAAGGGTTTTGTTTTATAAAAAGATCAATTGTGTATTAGTGGATATGGCCATTGCCTCCTGTGCTGGAGTCCACGGTTCAAATCCAACTACATACCAATTTTCGAATTTCACATGCAACTTGCTTTTACGGTGAAAGAAAAAAAATATCGTAATGAAACCAGCACACACCTGCGAGAAATTCAAAGGTTGTGTGTAAATTCGACCAATTCGTACTGAACCCGACTATATCAGGATCATCCTAATTCAGGTGAGGCTCGTGCCAGTGATGATGATGATAAAATTATCTCATTACGTTTGGTAGTAGCACAGGGTGTAAGGAAAAGACCACTTAAATAGAAACTATTTGTCCATTCTCAAGATAATTATGTAAACCTATCCCTAAGATGCTGTATAGATAAACAAACTAGAATCTTCACTATAGTTCCAATATTTACGTGTGTTTATTTAGTTCCCCGGACTATCCCCCCATCAAGAACGAAGCCAAAACACATTTGTTAACAAACGCAAACCCCTGTTCACAAACAAGCCACATGTTGAACCGTATTTCAGGAGGTTCCGTAAACAAACGTTTTATAAGAAAAGGGAGTGAAGAACCCTGAATCTATTCACAGATAGTTTAGGTAGAATGGACAGTAGTCAAATAGAAAAAAGAGATTCTTAATATTAAACATGATTCAAAGCAAAAATTCTTTGCATAAAATATACCTACCCAGTTTGACTAAAGAATAATAAAAAATAAAATGCAGCAGGTCCATATTTATAACTAAATCTAAGTCTCTAGATTAGGCTTTTGCCAGGTTAGTGGCCAACTCATTATGTCAGAGTTTTTAGGCCGCCACTGCTCAGCACTGGCCTCCAACATAGCTTAACGACGACTTAAGATGCCTTCCGAAGTACGGAAACGCTCGAGTTGTATACCGCTACCAGTCACTCATCCATGGCCTGGCCACGGCGATATGGATAAGTACCTAGCCACTTGACCACGAGCGTTTTAAATTTGAATTAAATTTTTGAGAACCAAAACAGCATTTTGCTATTTCTGTTACGTACAATAAAACATTTTAAAGTACAATATGAGAGATAAAATTATGGACCAGTCGTTTACGTTCATAGTCTGCTACGTTTACTTTATGTGAACACTGAACATCGAAGGACAATGTTGCAACCCTCAAAAATAAATAAAACAAGTATTTTGAGCGTGTGCACTTTAACGCCGTGTGTTCAAATTTTGCAGTGTTGCATCGTATCGGAAATCCATAAAATAAAAGTTTAGCATCGTAAATCGAAAATTTGTTATAGTTTTTTGAACTCTTAAATTTTTTGTATTGAACAAAGTTAATTCCTAGGAACATCACAGTCAAGAAAACAGAAATACCTACAGTCTTGTTGCCAAATTACTAGAACCAACACCGATATTATTTTTTACTGCTTAGATTTATTACAAAAAGATACTACTACAATTTTTACTTTAGTCTTTGAGCACTCTATCCTAAAAGCGCTGTCGGAATGGACCCACAAAAAAAAAAACATTTTTAAATAGCCTTGTATTTTAAAAGGTCAGAAGCTAAAATCAACGTGGCCTTCTCTCGGTGAACCTCAAAAATGTCAATTTATTTTGTGATGGGAGGAAAATTGAGTACAAAATCAATTTATTGGCAATCTTTGCGTTCGTTACTTCACTGATGAGTTAGATTAATGACATTCTGCCACTTCACAGACGGGATCTTGTATTTTTTGGCAGTCTCATTAAGGCTCGTATTTATAAAGCGCTCTCAATATTGAGAGCAATCTTAAGTATGGATTTGACAGGTCGTTTTGTACTAAAATGACATTTCCAATACGAACTCAAACTCGCTGTCACTCTTGAGAGCTGATTATAAATACGGGCCTACGTAAATTTATTTCATGGTAGATCCATGATGGTAGGTAAGTACTTACTGAGCTAGACTGAGAATGATAGAAGCGGCATAATGAAAAGTTTTGTTGATTTGTAATTTAATAATGGGCTAACTTACTCACTAAAACTATTCAGAAATAATTTACGTATTATTTTTTATCGCGATTCAGAAATGATCAATGCTTTTTTTTCTGCTACTTATTCTACGATGACGCTCAAACTATTTGAATTTTTGGTTTTTCATATTTTATTCCTTAGTTGTTTCAGAACGCATTGACCATTTTCCGTCGTCAATTTTGTATAAAAAACCTGTTTGACCTTATTATAACCTAAAATAAGAAGTCACTATCATAAATAAGCGCTTTAAGTAAATACACCTTGTAGGCAATTCAGACGAAGGTCAGACAGGAAGGTAGGAGTTAATGAATAATCACCCTGGGATTACCACACGTAACCTCTGTTCATTTCATATAACGTTCTCTGGGGAGGGGAATTGGAATAACGGCTTTTTGAAGTTTATTTCGTGAGAGGTGCTTATAAAGTTCACAATGGTGTGAAATGTGGTCTGATTCTGTGTACTTTTCCTCATCTAGGGATAATGCTCATTTCAATAAGGTAATCATTAGTGAGATCACTTTCTGTGCTTTGTGAAACATATTTGTAAATCCCTGCTCCTATTGCAGCAATATATTTAATTAGAATGACTTTGACATTAAACTACCCCCTCTCAAAAACGGGAAGCCTATTCCCAGCAGTGGAATATTTGAGCTGGTATATTATAGTAGATCGGATATTTGAATGATAAAATTTATCATGATCTTTCAGGGCGAAACAAGTATAACACTATGTACAGTCGTACAAGAATCTTTTGGCGCGTGGGTGACATTGACAGCACAGATTACCTAGTATAGATAACCTAACGGACATGTATACTAGGTAATCTGTGCTGTCAATGTCACCCAAGCGCCAAAAGATCCTTGTACGACTGTATCAATATTTATTCATTCTCTTTCCTACTATTTTTTACTGTTTGTCCATTAAACGCTTTTCTTGGGTGCGATCTCTCTTTTTTGCTTATTCCTCAGTACAAAGGCTAGTGAGACTGTTAGCGGATCCAACAAAGGTGCTAAACGCGATCAAAACTTGGCAAACAATCTCTTTGTTTCTTTCAAAGGGAAAGGCGACGAGTTTGTTTTCCATTTGCGTTATAGTCCAGTCAATTTAAGAGATGATATTTCGGGCGGGTTGAATTAAATTTAACCGTGGCAGTTCTGCTTTTTGTTATTTTAAAAGAAGGTAAACCATTCGTTTCAATTAATTATTAAATGGGAATACCTACCATCGTAAAAGAACTTAGTTCAGGGTAGCAACACACCTGTGGAACTTTCCGCGGCGACAGCGTGTTGAAATTTCCGTAGGTGTGTTGCTGCCCTAAATTATTTTATTATTAAGAATTAATAATACTATAAAAATTTTATCAAAACTATGATTTTACAAAAAAGGGCAGTGTTTTAACTTTAAAATTTAAATTACATACATTTCCTTTTTTTCTGGTCTATAAAAACTTGCTAATTAAAACTCCTTGGTGAATGGGCAAATTTTATTATACGAGTACACCTACTTTGAGAGGGTTGGTATAGGTAATAACTTGGGGTAATAAGCTATGAAAAGCATGAGTAGGTACTTAGGTACCTGGTATTAATAGTTTAATGGTAGCAGCATCTCGTAAGGCTTGTTTTTATTTTCACAGTTACATGGTAACACCCGCTATGCCAGAAGATGTGAAAAAGATAGTGGTAGTATTTTTTTTATTTTTTTTAGAGTCTATCAATCTATGGGATTGAAGGGAGCATACAATTTTAAACACTCGTGGTGAACAAGTAGTTGAAAACATTATTTCTGACAATTAGCTATTTATCTATTTGATTAGAATGAAGAGATCAAAGAAGAGTAAGTAGAACTACCCATATTTTTTACTTTACCCATAGGACTTGGGCCAACAAACGATATTCGTATCAAGAACCTAAAAAAACTTAAACCACTAAATAAAAGAATTACACTACACGTCCCTCTCAGGAAAAAGGAGGTTAGTAATTACATAATAATGAAACTGTGCTGTACGTACAGGGATTTTCCGAAGCGTATTATTTCTCGCAGCATAATAATAAATAAGGTTTATAAGCTTAGCCCGTAACTGAGTCCGTAGGCTCTCATATCGCATTATAATTTTAACTAATTTCATATTTGAGTATTTAAAATCATAAAAGTTGATTCAAATGGAATAAAATCCAGGTAAGTACGTAAGTGGTTAATAAATTAACTAAAGAAATAATACAAGGATCAAATATGTTAACTGATGCCATATTTTGAATAAAATATTTCTTGATAAGCTACACTACAATTAATTTAAAAAAGGGACTAGGTACCTATAAAGAAATTATAGAAAAAGATACAAACTCCTCCTATAATTTAGAAGAGAAAGGGCGCTTTTCCACTAGACGGCACGGCACCGGCAACGGCGACGGCACGGTACCGTCGACGGTATCGTGGATGACATAATGTATGAAAATCAATGAAATTATATGACACGCTTTTCCACTTGCCGGCACGGCACTGGCACGACATGTCATCGATTCCCATAGGTATTGTCACGTGATCGTCGCCGTGCCGGTGCCGTGCCGTCTAGTGGAAAAGCGCCCATTGTGATTACCTAACTAACTATAGTTAGGTAGTATATCTAAAGATACGTTTGCAAAGGAGGCTTTCTTGTACGCAATTTGCAGTTGTTTTTATACAAACAGTATATTTGTGGAAATCTCATTTTCCGCTTTATCTCTTTCCGCAGATCTTTATCTACAAAGGGTATAATTTTATTAATTGCAATCTATTTTGATGTATATGTTGGGTATGCGCAAACCGAGAGTTCAAAAATTAGTTTCGTTCGCATGTATAAAACCAGGTTGTTACCTACCTCAACTGTAGTTTTACTGGTCAGAATGAAAGATAAACCTGGTTGAAAACTAATGAAACTGCTCGCCGAATTGGGTTTCTGAATATAGCCCGAAGTCCAATAGTAGTAGGATATAATACCTCCTAGCGCTGAAATAGCTTTATTTCGATCGAAATAGCAGCAGGTTATTTGGTAAGCTAATTGAAGATTTAGCTGTAGAAAACACAAAATTGTGGTTATGCTGCTAACTCTCTGCCAACTACATAAGGTCGTATGTAGGTACACGAATTCTGACGTGACTTGTATGTAAGTTAAACATTGACAAATAGTTCCACCAGCTTCAGTAATTTGTTCCCCAAGTCGAAACTTAGTGCAAGTTTCTTGCATTAGGCTAGCCTTAGTCGCAACTTGTTGATATTTCTTGTAACTCTCCATCAATAATTCAACATGTTTTGTAAGTCGCTTCTCTGTGGCTTCATAGGTTTTGTATGAACTCTCTGTATACACAATTGTTTGTTTACCGATAAACGGATAGTAGGAATGTTTGTAAATTGTTGAATGATTGTTTATCTACTTAGAATTAAGGTGCTAGAATATTATAAGAAATAATTCAAAAATGTCGCAAGAATGTTGCTTAGGACTACAATAATAACTCGTACTTAAAACTTAAGTTTTAAACGTACGTTTAAAACTTACTTGTCCTAAAATATTAAACAATCATGATTAATTCTAATATAATTCCAATTATAATATTATCAAGCCACATTGTTAAAACAATCCTAAATAATTGTCTTTTGCCGAACATTAATATCATTGAAATCAGAGCAAATAATGAAATACCTATCCATTTCATGAGGATTGAAAGCGCTGCAAAAGCCTACTTTAGGACTGCAAATGTCCCGTAGTTCTAATTGAAACTGCTCTGGTCGTATTTGGTAATCTCTACGTTAGCACCTCTAGCCATATTGCGATCCAATTCAGAGTAAAGGGGCCTTTCAGCAATATTACCCGTAAGCTTTAAGGTCAGTTCACATTGGGAAGCGACGTGACGCGACGCGAAGCTGTTTGAAAACGCATCTCGTTGTACGACAGCTGCACTAAGGAATTTTCAAGTTCTGTCAATGAAATGTCTATCTTTTTGCTTAATAAATAAAGTTCTATGTACCACGCTCTTAAAAAGTGCGCGTCGCGTCGCGTTGCGTTGCTTCCCGGTGTGAACCGACCTTTATTTTGAAATGTGAGCTTTTGATTGGAAATTCATGGAATTCTATTGAAATGGCTGAAGTAGACTTTCTGTTGAATTAGAAAATTGGACATTATGAATGGAAATCAACTGTGGCTAAATGTGTAAATATTTAGGATTCATAGCCTGGTATCTTGTATTTTACACTTCACAATACACTGTACTTAACCTACCTACCTAAGCCACCCAAACAGCAAACAAAATAACCAAACAAGGAAGAGCAAGACAACAAATATGTCATTCTTGAAAAATGACTCTCACTTCACATTAAATTAAATTAAACATTTCTTTTGAAGTGCAAATCTTCCGTCCCACCGGAACAATGAGTGCGGCAGTCTGCGGCTACGATCCGACCGTAATGACGACATTTTATATGGGGGCGTACATTGCAGGTTTTATTACATTTTATTCTTCCATGCTAGACTGGAAGCGATAGTAAAAGATAGAATGTTCTGGCCGCCAAAAATCTTGTTTCTAAAATAAGTTTTAGTTATTAGAAATAACAACATATTGGTAGAAATTCGTGGTTGCAAAATACACGACTGAACTAATATACTCGTAAGTCCATACCTGTCACTTTCTATCATGAGAGAACAGAACGGGATGGCAATAATTTTAGTTGAGATTTAGTGAAGTCGGGCTGGTTACGAATCGGGCCCATTGAAATAGTAGATTTAGTAACTTAACTAATTTGCCAACTTGTATAATTTATTTTTGAAATGTGTTTTTGAATAAAATGACATGAAACTTGGACGTAGTCTTTTCTAGCACCGAGTTGGAAATACTATAGGAGCCAACGTACCGTTAAAATGACCCTTTGCGTCTGACACTCGTGCGATCATTATAGATTTGTCAAACATGTGTCAGACACACACTTTGATTTTCTGATTAATTGATTAGGGGCGATTATGGTCAGTTCACACCGGGAAGCGACGCCTCGCGCTCCGGCGCGAAACTGCTAGAAGCTGCAACTCATTGTATCACGAAGTGACAGGCTGCGAGAATGTTTTAAAACTTGATAATGAGTCTAAATATTTACTTATGCAGTCGTAATTCTCTTAAAGCATAATCATTATTTAATTTCATGTTCAAAAACTAAGATAAGATTTTTACTATACCGTTTAAGTATACTGTTTTTAAACATGTGTGTGTTATGAAAGGCAATTTTTTATGTATTATTATTGTTTAAATTAACTTTTAAATGAAAGTTAACGAAAACGTCAATTGCTGTCTTCAAAAAGAGAATTAAAGAACATTATCAAAAATGTCAAAAAGAGTACAATAAACTGTTAAATAAATAAATAAATAAATAAACAATATCTACTTTTAAATTTTGAACCAGTTACAAACAAAACAAATAAACATTGTATCAAAAATTCACCTAATTATTTCAACAAACGTAAAACTCCAGTCGCTAGCCCGTGATTTATCACTGGAGACTTTAATGTTAATCAAAATAATGCGAAAGTTGGTTTCTACTGTCGGACAGAGAGAAATATCTGCGCAATTAAAACCTTTTGTTCGTTAGTGTCTGAGGCGACAGTTTTGTGGTAATAAATTAATACCAAATGGTTAGTTATGGAAATTCGTCCCTTTTCAGAGTTCAACACTCGACGAAGTTCTGTCATAATTTGTTTAAAAGAAAATTATTTTTGAAGAGTTATTTTAATATTTCTTAAGTTTTTTCTTACAGATATTTTAACTTATTTAGAAATATAATTTTGGACAACAGGCTTTATCGGCACAAAAAATATAATAGATCGTGTCGTCGTTTGACTAGAAACAAAGCTCATTGTTCAATCCCACTAGACCTTTTTGATGTTTTTTTTTTTTTAAATTAAAAAGACACGCGTCATTAGTTTATTAGATCAAATAACCGTACGGGGGCCCATAAATCATTGATGTTAATACCTGGATCAGAAATACCTATCAACTTCAAAACGTGACCTATCAAACTGTGAGAGATTATGCAAAACAAGTTAAATGTCATTTGGCCGATCGCCAGCCTGGCCGGTACTCAACTCAACAGGTCACCATTATTGGGCGCAATCCTGAAAGCCATAAGCTAAATATGATATTAAATGGGTCTTGTTACTGTTGCAAATCTTTACTCGAATAAATCATATTCATTTAAACTCTTTAGCTTACTACCAATCATAATCTGGAATTAAGGCCATAGACATCGTAAATTTTAAAACAATAAAAATGTCTATTTAAGCAACAAGTGACAGCAGCAGCACAATAAATTGTTTCAGGACAACTTCCAGTACGGATTGGTCGACTTCACACACAACCTTTGAATTTCTTCGTAGGTGTGTGCAGGTTAAATAGAAAGGGACACACTAACATCGGTTGTAGCTATCTCACTCGGACCGAATCCTTGCCGCCGGAGCTCAGTCCTGCTTGACGTATACTTTTTTTGTTTTTGGCAAAAGTGACGAACTTTGTGACTTACGACCTTTTAGAATGAATCATAATATTTCAAAAAAATATTCTTCTGGGAAAAAACTAATTATTTGAAAAAAATACAATTAAAAGTGTCTAAGATAGTAATAAATAATCTATCCATAAATAAATTAAAAGTTTCATGTTATAAATTATTATTTAACAAAAAAAATAAAACGCCTCCAAAGTTAAGTACGCCGAAGTTGCACTAAAAAGTAAAAAATAATTTTGTATTTTAACTACTACAACTCCATAAAACTAAATCAATTTACTAGGACAATTTATTCATTGCAATAATAGATTAGATAATTATTCTCATTTTTGGAGTCGGCGCCAGCAAATAAATATAGTATAGCAAAGTAGCATAGTCATTAGACACATATATTTAGTTTTTACCACAGGCAAAATTGCTCATCATCATCATCATCATCTTCTATCCTCCGTCTATTCCCTTGACGTAGGGTGGACTTTAAATAAGCTAAGCTGTGTCCACACCTTTTTCCACTGTGTGCCTACTAATAATAATAAGTCTGAGCCTATCAGTTTGTTAATTTTATGTGATTGTGTCCATTTTTGTAATATTTATTTGTGTGGAAATAAAGTGATTTGTATTTGTATCTAATATTATTCCAATCTACATTCATTCTTATCCCCACTCCATCCGCGTGAAAAGGATAGGTAGGTATATAGTTATACTCCCTCTTACGTTATGGGCTGGCGCCGACTCCAAAAATGAGAATAATTATCTAATCTATTATTGCAATGAATAAATTGTCCTAGTAAATTGATTTAGTTTTATGGAGTTGTAGTAGTTAAAATACAAAATTATTTTTTACTTTTTAGTGCAACTTCGGCGTACTTAACTTTGGAGGCGTTTTATTTTTTTTGTTAAATAATAATTTATAACATGAAACTTTTAATTTATTTATGGATAGATTATTTATTACTATCTTAGACACTTTTAATTGTATTTTTTTCAAATAATTAGTTTTTTCCCAGAAGAATATTTTTTTGAAATATTATGATTCATTCTAAAAGGTCGTAAGTCACAAAGTTCGTCACTTTTGCCAAAAACAAAAAAAGTATACGTCAAGCAGGACTGAGCTCCGGCGGCAAGGATTCGGTCCGAGTGAGATAGCTACAACCGATGTTAGTGTGTCCCTTTCTATTTAACCTGCACACACCTACGAAGAAATTCAAAGGTTGTGTGTGAAGTCGACCAATCCGTACTGGAAGTTGTCCTGAAACAATTTATTGTGCTGCTGCTGTCACTTGTTGCTTAAATAGACATTTTTATTGTTTTAAAATTTACGATGTCTATGGCCTTAATTCCAGATTATGATTGGTAGTAAGCTAAAGAGTTTAAATGAATATGATTTATTCGAGTAAAGATTTGCAACAGTAACAAGACCCATTTAATATCATATTTAGCTTATGGCTTTCAGGATTGCGCCCAATAATGGTGACCTGTTGAGTTGAGTACCGGCCAGGCTGGCGATCGGCCAAATGACATTTAACTTGTTTTGCATAATCTCTCACAGTTTGATAGGTCACGTTTTGAAGTTGATAGGTATTTCTGATCCAGGTATTAACATCAATGATTTATGGGCCCCCGTACGGTTATTTGATCTAATAAACTAATGACGCGTGTCTTTTTAATTTAAAAAAAAAAAACATCAAAAAGGTCTAGTGGGATTGAACAATGAGCTTTGTTTCTAGTCAAACGACGACACGATCTATTATATTTTTTGTGCCGATAAAGCCTGTTGTCCAAAATTATATTTCTAAATAAGTTAAAATATCTGTAAGAAAAAACTTAAGAAATATTAAAATAACTCTTCAAAAATAATTTTCTTTTAAACAAATTATGACAGAACTTCGTCGAGTGTTGAACTCTGAAAAGGGACGAATTTCCATAACTAACCATTTGGTATTAATTTATTACCACAAAACTGTCGCCTCAGACACTAACGAACAAAAGGTTTTAATTGCGCAGATATTTCTCTCTGTCCGACAGTAGAAACCAACTTTCGCATTATTTTGATTAACATTAAAGTCTCCAGTGATAAATCACGGGCTAGCGACTGGAGTTTTACGTTTGTTGAAATAATTAGGTGAATTTTTGATACAATGTTTATTTGTTTTGTTTGTAACTGGTTCAAAATTTAAAAGTAGATATTGTTTATTTATTTATTTATTTATTTAACAGTTTATTGTACTCTTTTTGACATTTTTGATAATGTTCTTTAATTCTCTTTTTGAAGACAGCAATTGACGTTTTCGTTAACTTTCATTTAAAAGTTAATTTAAACAATAATAATACATAAAAAATTGCCTTTCATAACACACACATGTTTAAAAACAGTATACTTAAACGGTATAGTAAAAATCTTATCTTAGTTTTTGAACATGAAATTAAATAATGATTATGCTTTAAGAGAATTACGACTGCATAAGTAAATATTTAGACTCATTATCAAGTTTTAAAACATTCTCGCAGCCTGTCACTTCGTGATACAATGAGTTGCAGCTTCTAGCAGTTTCGCGCCGGAGCGCGAGGCGTCGCTTCCCGGTGTGAACTGACCATAATCGCCCCTAATCAATTAATCAGAAAATCAAAGTGTGTGTCTGACACATGTTTGACAAATCTATAATGATCGCACGAGTGTCAGACGCAAAGGGTCATTTTAACGGTACGTTGGCTCCTATAGTATTTCCAACTCGGTGCTAGAAAAGACTACGTCCAAGTTTCATGTCATTTTATTCAAAAACACATTTCAAAAATAAATTATACAAGTTGGCAAATTAGTTAAGTTACTAAATCTACTATTTCAATGGGCCCGATTCGTAACCAGCCCGACTTCACTAAATCTCAACTAAAATTATTGCCATCCCGTTCTGTTCTCTCATGATAGAAAGTGACAGGTATGGACTTACGAGTATATTAGTTCAGTCGTGTATTTTGCAACCACGAATTTCTACCAATATGTTGTTATTTCTAATAACTAAAACTTATTTTAGAAACAAGATTTTTGGCGGCCAGAACATTCTATCTTTTACTATCGCTTCCAGTCTAGCATGGAAGAATAAAATGTAATAAAACCTGCAATGTACGCCCCCATATAAAATGTCGTCATTACGGTCGGATCGTAGCCGCAGACTGCCGCACTCATTG
>JARACY010005265.1:0-22596 GCA_029255725.1 Scrobipalpa atriplicella | reverse complement strand
CAATCGACAATGGGGAAAAATTTATGAATGTATAAGTCACTATCCTAAAACGTTCCATAGCAGGGCCTCCCATTTCTCCATCCATATCGGGTCAGATCCACATTAAGCCACTCCTCAAAAGTGGTCATGGTCATGACACCATCGTTGGTGTTCCTCTCAAACTGTATATGTACCTATGTACCTATAACGTGATATAGTACGTACCTCAGCCTGGTGTTCCAATGCTACCACTAGAACCATTCCTACTCCGCAATTGAAGGTGCGCAGCATTTCGTCGTCCTTTACCAGACCCATGTCCGCGATCCATGCGAATACCTGCAGACCAAACATATCGCATTGAAAAACAAACCAAGCTCAGTCGACAGGGTAGAATACCTTTTAAATTCAATAGGTCAATGTTAACATCGACGCTAAACGTCACAAAGTGTGTCGTGGTCAAGGTCAACATAACTCTAGGCCGACATTTCAGTCTGTTTCAGTCTGTCTGCCATACCAGATAACGTAAGCAGGGCACTTTATAATAAGACAGAAATTTCATTCGGTCAAGGTCAACATCAAGAAAGGTCAAGGTCAACACATGCAACAAGATTTTGGCAGTTTCTAAAAAAAGAAACATATTTTTGGAAAAATATTACACTGTGATTTAAATTATAGCGATTTTTTTTTAATTACTTATAGGCAACCCATTTGTCCGCCATCTTTTCACAATTCTTCTTCTTCTTCTTCTGTCGTATCGATGGTTCAATTAAGTATGTAAACGATAAATTGAAGTTGAAGAACAGCACATCATAATCTGACGATGCTACTCACCGGGTGCACATTCCACAAGTGTGCGTCGAGCCTGGCGCGGACGTTCTTAGGGATGACTCTGGGGATATTCTCCATCAATCCTCCGCCGGTGATGTGTGCGACTGCCTTTACTAAGCCTTTCTGTAGCGCAGGTAGGACGGACTTTACGTAGATTCTGGTCGGTTTGATGAACTCCTCGCCTAGTTTATAAAAAAAAATTATACACTTTGTCGCGTACTTTGTGCTTTTCCTAAGATATTTTTTCATAATATCGTAGGTACGTTAAGAAAATAAAATTCGTTATTAACTGAGAGCCTAACTTGTCAATGAAGTGTAATAAAAAAAAAATCGCTATAATTTAAATCACAGTGTAATATTTTTCCAAAAATATGTTTCTTTTTTTAGAAACTGCCAAAATCTTGTTGCATGTGTTGACCTTGACCTTTCTTGATGTTGACCTTGACCGAATGAAATTTCTGTCTTATTATAAAGTGCCCTGCTTACGTTATCTGGTATGGCAGACAGACTGAAACAGACTGAAATGTCGGCCTAGAGTTATGTTGACCTTGACCACGACACACTTTGTGACGTTTAGCGTCGATGTTAACATTGACCTATTGAATTTAAAAGGTATTCTACCCTGTCGACTGAGCTTGGTTTGTTTTTCAATGCGATATGTTTGGTCTGCAGGTATTCGCATGGATCGCGGACATGGGTCTGGTAAAGGACGACGAAATGCTGCGCACCTTCAATTGCGGAGTAGGAATGGTTCTAGTGGTAGCATTGGAACACCAGGCTGAGGTACGTACTATATCACGTTATAGGTACATAGGTACATATACAGTTTGAGAGGAACACCAACGATGGTGTCATTGACCATGACCACTTTTGAGGAGTGGCTTAATGTGGATCTGACCCGATATGGATGGAGAAATGGGAGGCCCTGCTATGGAACGTTTTAGGATAGTGACTTATACATTCATAAATTTTTCCCCATTGTCGATTGTATTTCCTGTACAGGGTTATTTTTTAATCAGTAGCACAGAATATACATAATAGTAATAGCGTCAGTAGGTTAATACGCATACTGATAGGGGAAGCTGAGATTACGAAATAGAACAATTTTTGCGAAAAAGAGTACTGACTTCCACTACAAATTGTCTGATCGAAGTAGTCATATTTGTTTCAAGTTTTCTTTTAGTTTTTTTTTTTCGTGCAAGTTGTTCAATTTCGTCGTCTGAGCACGTCACCAATTTTTTTTTTTTTGTTCAGGTGATGAACATAACCCGTGCCCACGGAGCGATGGTGATCGGCAGCATCCAGCAGCGTCCGGCAGATGGCGCCAGAGTAGTGGTGGACAACTTCGCATCATCCCTCGACCTCACCAGGAGAATGCCCATGATGCCTAACAAGAGGGTATGTTATATCTAAAATGTGAGAAAAAACAAATCAAAAATTTCAACCGCAGACAGGATTTGATCCTGCGTCTTTGGAACGCTCCAGACAACTGAGCTACCGCGGCCATTTCTCGAGCGGCTCGAAATTTATCCCTTACACCCGGTATATTTTATTCAATTGACCTAACTCTACTTATTTCACTCGCAGGTAGCAGTTCTCGTATCAGGAAACGGCAGCAACCTTCAAGCTCTGATCGACCAGACCATGGACCCGACGCAGTGTATGTGCGCTGAAGTGTGTTTGGTCATCAGCAATAAGAAAGACGCCTTCGCCTTGCTACGCGCCGAGAAAGCTAATATACCATCTTTAGTAAGCACAACACTTTTATTTTTCTTTTAATTGTTTGCTTTGCTTGAATATGACCTTTTCTCAATTTTTCTACTTACACACTCACTCACTCAATCACACACATAGACTCACTCTCACACATACACTCATTTACATACACGATTCACACTCACTTGTACATAAATACGAAACGTCATATCTATCTATCTATCTACATAACTACACACTTATACACGTAAATACATTCCCTCACTCATTTAGAATCTCACTTACTTTTACACATTAACCCACTCAAAATTTCTTAAAGTAACGTTTTAATGCAAGGTGATACTTACGTCAACGAAATGCACAGTGCAACCACTCTCCTTGTCTCCCGCATCTAAGCATTGTTTCTGTGCGTTGAGTCCGGGGTGGCGGGGTAAGAGAGATGGGTGGATGTTTAATAGACGGCCTTTCCATCTGACAAAGAGATTAGCGACTTATTAGACAAAAGTAATATAGTGCAAGAAAAGAATGTTCAAGTGGCAACTTTAACAATCCATTTTTAAATCTCGTATAAACAGAAGGTACTCAAGATAGCAAAGCAAACAGGCTCAAACTCTAGTTTCTTCACACTTTCCATGAGTCTGTTCCAGTGGCCATATTTTTGCTTCAAAATGAAAAAAATATGCCTATCACATTCACAGTTTGCGATAAAAGTAACAAAAGCTTGGAAAAATACTAAAATCCTTACTTCTGTACAAATTCCGCGGACAAGATCCTCATGTATCCAGCGAGACACACGATGTCGATCTTGTGTTGTTCTAGCGCCGCGGAGATTGCGCGGTCGAATTCTTCGCGGGATGCGTAGTCTTTGTGGTTGAATATCTGTACGAGGAAAAATAAGTGTTAATACTTTTTGTTTAATTAAATGTGTGCGTAAGAGTGAATGTATGTGTGAGAGTGAATATGTGTGATTGATTGAGTGAGTGAATGAATGTGTGTACGGGTGAGTGTGTGATTGAATGAGTGAGGGAATGTATTTACGTGTATAAGTGTGTAGTTATGTAGATAGATAGATAGATATGACGTTTCGTATTTATGTACAAGTGAGTGTGAATCGTGTATGTAAATGAGTGTATGTGTGAGAGTGAGTCTATGTGTGTGATTGAGTGAGTGAGTGTGTAAGTAGAAAAATTGAGAAAAGGTCATATTCAAGCAAAGCAAACAATTAAAAGAAAAATAAAAGTGTTGTGCTTACTAAAGATGGTATATTAGCTTTCTCGGCGCGTAGCAAGGCGAAGGCGTCTTTCTTATTGCTGATGACCAAACACACTTCAGCGCACATACACTGCGTCGGGTCCATGGTCTGGTCGATCAGAGCTTGAAGGTTGCTGCCGTTTCCTGATACGAGAACTGCTACCTGCGAGTGAAATAAGTAGAGTTAGGTCAATTGAATAAAATATACCGGGTGTAAGGGATAAATTTCGAGCCGCTCGAGAAATGGCCGCGGTAGCTCAGTTGTCTGGAGCGTTCCAAAGACGCAGGATCAAATCCTGTCTGCGGTTGAAATTTTTGATTTGTTTTTTCTCACATTTTAGATATAACATACCCTCTTGTTAGGCATCATGGGCATTCTCCTGGTGAGGTCGAGGGATGATGCGAAGTTGTCCACCACTACTCTGGCGCCATCTGCCGGACGCTGCTGGATGCTGCCGATCACCATCGCTCCGTGGGCACGGGTTATGTTCATCACCTGAACAAAAAAAAAAAAATTGGTGACGTGCTCAGACGACGAAATTGAACAACTTGCACGAAAAAAAAAAACTAAAAGAAAACTTGAAACAAATATGACTACTTCGATCAGACAATTTGTAGTGGAAGTCAGTACTCTTTTTCGCAAAAATTGTTCTATTTCGTAATCTCAGCTTCCCCTATCAGTATGCGTATTAACCTACTGACGCTATTACTATTATGTATATTCTGTGCTACTGATTAAAAAATAACCCTGTACAGGAAATACAATCGACAATGGGGAAAAATTTATGAATGTATAAGTCACTATCCTAAAACGTTCCATAGCAGGGCCTCCCATTTCTCCATCCATATCGGGTCAGATCCACATTAAGCCACTCCTCAAAAGTGGTCATGGTCATGACACCATCGTTGGTGTTCCTCTCAAACTGTATATGTACCTATGTACCTATAACGTGATATAGTACGTACCTCAGCCTGGTGTTCCAATGCTACCACTAGAACCATTCCTACTCCGCAATTGAAGGTGCGCAGCATTTCGTCGTCCTTTACCAGACCCATGTCCGCGATCCATGCGAATACCTGCAGACCAAACATATCGCATTGAAAAACAAACCAAGCTCAGTCGACAGGGTAGAATACCTTTTAAATTCAATAGGTCAATGTTAACATCGACGCTAAACGTCACAAAGTGTGTCGTGGTCAAGGTCAACATAACTCTAGGCCGACATTTCAGTCTGTTTCAGTCTGTCTGCCATACCAGATAACGTAAGCAGGGCACTTTATAATAAGACAGAAATTTCATTCGGTCAAGGTCAACATCAAGAAAGGTCAAGGTCAACACATGCAACAAGATTTTGGCAGTTTCTAAAAAAAGAAACATATTTTTGGAAAAATATTACACTGTGATTTAAATTATAGCGATTTTTTTTTAATTACTTATAGGCAACCCATTTGTCCGCCATCTTTTCACAATTCTTCTTCTTCTTCTTCTGTCGTATCGATGGTTCAATTAAGTATGTAAACGATAAATTGAAGTTGAAGAACAGCACATCATAATCTGACGATGCTACTCACCGGGTGCACATTCCACAAGTGTGCGTCGAGCCTGGCGCGGACGTTCTTAGGGATGACTCTGGGGATATTCTCCATCAATCCTCCGCCGGTGATGTGTGCGACTGCCTTTACTAAGCCTTTCTGTAGCGCAGGTAGGACGGACTTTACGTAGATTCTGGTCGGTTTGATGAACTCCTCGCCTAGTTTATAAAAAAAAATTATACACTTTGTCGCGTACTTTGTGCTTTTCCTAAGATATTTTTTCATAATATCGTAGGTACGTTAAGAAAATAAAATTCGTTATTAACTGAGAGCCTAACTTGTCAATGAAGTGTAATAAAAAAAAAACTATACATACATAAAATCACGCCTTTATCCCTAATGGGGTAGGCAGAGCAAAAACGACATAAGGAAGGTCATTCTGCCGCGTCTGCCGAGTTTTGAGGGTTCTTACAGATGATTATGTGTATTGCTATAGTGACGAGTTGTCAGCCCATCGCCTAAATTACAATACACTGAAACCCTCGAATCCCTTAGCTGGTTTTTACAGCATGCCCGGGAGGAGATGCAGCTGGCACATTCTATGTTTTTCTATCACTCCCAGTCCAGCATGGAAGCAAAAAAAAAAAAAACTATGCCCCGTTTAAAGCATTTTTGCAGTTACAAGGTTCTGCACGAAGAGCACCATTCAGTTGTATCAAAATGATAATGTATCAAATAAAAATATCTCGTTTACCTAGCGTAAGTCCCTCTTTGCTAAAAGGTGCCTTGTCCGTAAGGTTGAGTCCGGCCTTTTTCACTAGTTTGTGGATCAAACTGAACCCATTGCTGTGCACTCCGTTCGACGGTAGACCAATGATTATGTCACCAACCTGTTAGACACGAATTCAATAGTAAACCTAAGGTCAAACAAGGTCAAGGTCAACTTTACTCAGGTCGAGTGAACAAGATATTAAATAAAATTACAAGATATCAAAACTTGTAAATAGAGGATATGATTGATGATTTGATGATTGAATCCTGACACTTTAATTAAATTGAAAAAGAACAGGAGATGACAATTAGCTTCTTTGTTCTAAGTGAGTCTGCTGTAATATATACCGTGATGTCGTTGATCCTGGGCAGTATGTGCGTGCGCTCGACCACGCCCAGCGCGAACCCGGCGATGTCGTACACGCCCGGCAAGTACATGCCCGGCATCTCGGCCGTCTCGCCACCTACATATACATTATACCAGTTAATATAGACCTAAAGGCTTGCTTTGCTACCGCACCGGAGTTGAGTAAACAATCATCAACATCCAGTGAGGTCAAGGTCAAATCAATTGTCAAAATAGAAAACGTTCAATCTAAAAATCTGATTCCAAATATGAATGCAACATAATATTGGGAATTGGAATCAGCCAGCGTTTTAGATTCGCAATTTAGTCATGGTCAATACAATAGTCAAGTAAAAAATAACGAAAAATTCATTGTCAAACCAATAAATGTTGAAAGTCAATTCAAAAGGTCATCTAAGTCAGGAAATTTCAGGGTCAAATAAAAATAAAATTACATGCAGATGAGCTTCAGTGACTCGGGAAACGACGTTTCTGGCGACATTCACATCCAAAGCTCCGCAGGCGAAATAATTCAAGAAAGTCAAAGGTACAGAGCCATTGCAAAGGATGTTATTGACACATATAGCGACCAGGTCTATTGTGACTTAGGATCAGTCAGTGGCTTAAATTCACAACTAGTCATAGTCAGAAGTTAAGTCAAAATAAGGGACAAATCAAGGTCAACTTAACAAAATTTCAAGGTCAACTAAAGTCAAGGTCAAATAAAAACAATTTACCTATAAGAGCAGCAGAAGATTGTCTACAGCCTTCAGCGACTCCAGAGACCACATTCCTGGCGACATTCACATCCAAGGCTCCGCAGGCGAAGTAATCCAGGAATGTCAAAGGTGCAGCTCCATTGCAAAGAATGTTATTGACACACATAGCGACCAGGTTTATTGTGACTTAGGATCAGTCATAGCTTAAATTCACAACTAGTCATAGTAAGAAGTTTAGTCTAAATAAGGGACAAGTCAAAAGTTCAAGGTCAACTAAAGGTCAAATAACGTCAAGGTCAAATTAAAACAATTTACCTATAAGAGCAGCAGAAGATTGTCTACAGCCTTCAGCGACTCCAGAGACCACATTCCTGGCGACATTCACATCCAAGGCTCCGCAAGCGAAGTAGTCCAAGAATGTAAGAGGTGCAGCTCCATTGCAAAGGATGTCATTAACACACATGGCGACCAGGTCTATTCCGATGGTGGAGTGTTGGTTGGTCTTCTGGGCTACGCGGAGTTTTGTGCCCACACCGTCTGCGGCTAGTACGAGGACTGGGTCCTAGAAAATAGGTATTTGTGAGTATCAAGACTTTTGTTAAGGAATCCAATGTATCAACGAAATTAAAGGAAATTATAAACTCAAAATAAATGCGTTCATTTTAATAGCTATTAATGTTTGATGAAAAAAGAAATACAAATATACCTTATTGCGCGGATTACAATAACGAATCAGTTAAAATGCAAATCTGCTATAATGCGAATTAAGGTAACATAAAACATTAAAGAAGAATAGGTGGCCTTGTTTATCTATCTATCTTATTGCTACGTAGCAATTTCTGCAGAGCGTACCTTGTAGTCTTGTTCAACAGCCTTCAGTTGGAAGCAACCACCGAATCCACCGAGACCGCCCAATACTCCGGAACGAGATGTTGATCTAGAAAACATACGATGAATTTGAACACCCTTTTACTATAAAGAACATTTTTTTTGTATTTTATGCCAAGGCATTTAGTAACTGGGATCTTAAAAAAAATATTCCTGTTTAAAAAAATGAGGAAAATTACCTAGCTAAAGGTTTGATGAGTGACACAAGCGAGTCTCCAGCTTCAATATCAACTCCACTGTCCTTGTACGATAGGGACTTCTGTGTGGTGGCTTGAGTAGCGGATTTGTATGGAGCGGTGAGCGGAGCCATCGCCTCTGTGAAGTTTTCTACCACCACTTGGTGACCTCCTGAGGGTAACACATATTTATGTTTTTAGGATTCAAGGGTTTCAGTGTATTTTTATTTAGGGGATGCCGTAGAAACTGGCAGATCGCACAAAACTCGATCTTATTTCAAGGCGCTTAGTAACCTTCAATTTCAATTTCAAAATACAAACAAACAACAATAAAACACATAACCACATAATGTAGCCCGGATGGTGTAGTGGTAGCCGCGGCCTTCTGTGCAGGAGGTCGTGGTTCGAATCCCACCACGTACCAATGTGTTTTTCGGTTTTCGAATTTCATATGTACGTTTATTCGGCGTTTTTACGGTGAAGGAAAACATCGTGAGGAAACCTGCACACACCTACGAAGAAATTCAAAGGTTGTGTGTAACCTAATCTAGGATTGGGTCTGGTTTCCCTTCTGGGTTGCGGAGGTCAAATGACAGTCACTCTGTGTAAAAACCAGTACCCTCGTTTAATTCCTTAAATTAGGAAGCCGACCTCGTGAAATACGAGAAAAAGGCTAGGAAGATGATGATGACACATAACCATATAACAAAAGTACAACATAGGTGGCCATGTCGCTAAAGTTGCAATTTCTGCCAGGTAACCTATGAGTGAAAGGAAGACGACCTTTAGTGTGACCTTAACTTTAGGAGGCTGTAAATTAGACTACACTAACCTTCCTTGCCTATGCTCTCGACGGTTCCAACAATAGCAATAGGTTCTTCGACCAGCTGTAAGACCTCCTTAGCACAGACTGGGTCGACGATGACCACCATACCGACACCGCAGTTGAAGGTACGGAGCATCTCGAAGTCTGACACCATGCCTGTGGAAATACAAGAATATAAAGATACGGTCAAAATATTTACGAAGACCAAAAAATACACGATACAACAAACAAACACGACCACACTCATAGCCCCCACTAGGATTCCCTGAAACATCCACAAAGAACGCCCAGAGCCAGAAACAGACATCTAAATTCATCATTCGAATGTCTGCCCGGCCGGGAATCGAACCCGGGACCCTCTGCGTAGCAGGCAGATACACTGCTAACTAGGCTGTGGGGGCCGTCAAATACGTGTTGACCCGATTTAAAGTGCATGCAGCAATCTTTGTAAACTTGTAATCCTACTGTCCGATTTATTATATAATTCGATTTATTATAAATAAATAATTTTATGGTAAAAAATCCAGTGTATAAAATCGACTGTATTTTAGGAAGAAAACATTCAAATTCGACTCTCACTAACGCATAATGTGTGAAAATTAGCACAAAAAAATGCTGCTTACCCTTAGCTTGCAACCATCCGAAGATCGGCTTGATCGTGAACTTAGTAGCGTCCAGCTTGACCCTCACTCCAGGTGGGAGAATCCTGGGAATATTCTCCAGTAATCCTCCACCAGTAATATGAGCCAGACCCTTGGAAAAGTTAAGAAATCGATAGTTTAGTATACAAAGTAATGTATATAGAAAGAAAGCACACTGAAAAAGACTTATTAATACAATATGTAGACAGCTTTCCATAAACTGATGGGGGACGCTTAATCAACGAAACTTAACTTCAGGAAAAATAAACAATTGGCTACTTTCCAACTAGTCAAATCAGCAACTTTTTATGAAATGTCAAAAACGCTTTTTTGTATGAAAATAGTAAATTATGACGTCACATTTTAGTAAATATTGACTAATCAAATCAATAACTTATATACTTTTAATTCGATTATTGAAATCTAAATGTGCATTTTTTTTAATGATGAATGAAATCCACAATATTTTTAGCCATCAGTTTTAAGTATAAACGTTTTGAATTTTTTAAGCTACCCAGTCAAGTACCCTATTGTCTGTTCGAGGTGGTTATTTTGTATGGAAAAGTTTTTTTTTTTTTTTCAGAGAATTTCCTGGTGAAAGTGTTGTTCAGTTTCATTGACTGAACCCTGTATATCTAGATTATATTACAAACTAGCGGACCCGGCAGACTTCGTCCAGCCCAAAAAACAACTTTTCCCGTGGGAATGACATACTTTCCCTTGGTAAAAGTCAGTTAAAAACCTTCCTCATAAATCACTCTATTTATTAAAAAAAAACCGCATCAAAATCCGTAGCGTAGTTTTAAAGATTAAGCATTACATACAGACAGAGGGAAGCGACTTTGTTTTATACTATGTAAGGATAACTAAATGTTACCTTGATAACTCCCTTCTTGATGGCGGGGAGGAGAGCGGTGACGTAGAGGCCGGTGGGGGTGAGGAATTCTTCACCGTAGGATTTGCCTGAGTCACTGAATGGGGCCTTTTCTTGGAACCTGAAAAGAAGAAAGATTGATTATCTTGTATTCTGTGCGAATTCGCCTTATTAAAAAAAACATATTTTTTTTATTTTCTGAATCTTTACGAAATTTAAAAAAAACTAATTTCATGGTTTTCGGTTTTAAATCAGCCATTATTTTTAACCGACTTCCAAAAGGAGGCGGTTCTCAATTCGTCGTGAACTTTTATTATTAAGGTTATTATTATTTATTTATTTTTTATATTAAAATTTAAGTAACTGTACCCGAGTGACGTCACAACGTAACGTAAGATTTGGTTTCTTGTGTAGAATAAAAACTATTTGTACTATGTCTTTTATAACAGCAATGAAATAACAACGGTAGGGCACATTAATTTCACTGCTATTTTACTTTAGTTTCAACCTTTTCAACCATTTGCATTTGTGTTGACCTAGCACTGAGGCTGTACGCCATAGATTTTTTATTTATGTATTTCCTTGCATTAATTTGAGAAAAGCACTATGTAAGCCTCGGCGGAAATAGCAATTGCCTGACTCGTATTATTGAATCCCTACTCGTCCGTCAATTGCTAGTTTTCCATGCCTCGACAACAATGTACTAATAATATACTCACGCATGCCCGCTCTGGTTCATAATCTTCTGCACTAGACTATATCCATTACTATGCACTCCAGTGGAAGGAAGGGCCAGTACTACATCGCCAGCTCTGATCTCCTTAGAATGGGGCAGTTGCCACTATGCAGCCTCATAAAAATGTTATATAATCTTCCATGCTGGACTGGGAGCGATAGAAAAACATAGAATGTGCCAGCTGCATCTCCTCCCGGGCATGCTGTAAAAACCAGCTAAGGGATTCGAGGGTTTTAGTATATTGTACCTAATATAGGCGATGGGCTGACAACCTGTCACTACAGCAATATACAGATCTATCTTAGACAACCCTCAAAACTTGTCAGACGTGGAGTGATGACCTTTGTTTGGGTCGTTGACGCTCTGCCTACCCCATTAGGGATAAAGCCGTGATTTATGTATTATGTAATATACTCACGCATGTCCACTCTGGTTCATAATCTTCTGCACGAGACTATATCCATTACTATGCACTCCAGTAGAAGGAAGGGCCAGTACTATATCCCCAGCTCTGATCTCCTTAGAACGAGGCAGTTGCCACTATGCAGCCTCATAAAAATGTTATATAATCTTCCATGCTGGACTGGGAGCGATAGAAAAACATAGAATGTGCCAGCTGCATCTCCTCCCGGGCATGCTGTAAAAACCAGCTAAGGGATTCGAGGGTTTTAGTATATTGTACCTAATATAGGCGATGGGCTGACAACCTATCACTACAGCAATATACAGATCTATCTTAGACAACCCTCAAAACTTGTCAGACGTGGAGTGATGACCTTTGTTTGGGTCGTTGACGCTCTGCCTACCCCATTAGGGATAAAGCCGTGATTTATGTATTATGTAATATACTCACGCATGTCCACTCTGGTTCATAATCTTCTGCACTAAACTGTATCCATTACTATGCACTCCAGTGGACGGCAATGCCAGTACTATATCCCCAGCTCTGATCTCCTTAGAACGAGGTAATTGTTTGGTGTTGTCGACGACTCCGACGGCGAACCCGGCCAGGTCGTACTTGCCGACGTCGTACATTGACGGCATTTCCGCGGTTTCACCACCTGTGGGGAAAGATAAAAAACATGTTCAGGGAGAATCCTTGAAAGACAGATTACATTAACGTTTTAAACACTCGCGATTATTGGTAAAATAAGAGATTATTATACCGGGTGTAAGGGACAGCGTCCCGCAAACTGATAGGGGTTGCTCAGTCAATGAAACTGAACAACTATCACCAGGATTTTTTTTCAGGAGATGAAAAATAAAATCGACTTTTCCATACAAAATGACCACCTCACTCAGACAATTTGTATGGAAAAGCAAATTTTTTTTTTTATTTCCTGGTGATTGTTGTTCAGTTTAGTTGATTTCTATAGGAACAGTTGTTATTTTTAATCAATAGCCAAACATTTGCCCACCGTTTCACCTGATGGGAAATCACGATGTAAACAATGTTGGATAATGCTTGCCTAGTGCTTATTCACTCTCGCCTTGAAAAGGCCCAGCTAGGTTGTAACTTTTCGGAAACATAAGTAGGACACGGAAGTCCGAAAAGTATAGTTGTCTTTTTAATTGTTGCTACTTCAACATTTTAGGAAACTCAACTTTTTGGGAATGGGAAGTCGACATTTTAGAAAGTCGACAAAATGGTCCTAAAGGCTATATTCTTAACACACTTACCCAACAGAGCACACCCAGAAGCGATACAAGCATTAGCAATTCCTTTGACCAAAGTGGTAGCCACATCGACCTGAAGTCTGCCGCAAGCCATGTAGTCCAGGAACGCGAAAGGTTCAGCTCCCGCGCAGAGAATGTCGTTCACGCACATAGCTACCAGATCTTGGCCGATCGTGTCATATTTTTGCATTATTTCTGCGATCTACAAGGTAAATATACAAATAATCATAATCACACCCTTATCCCAAATGGGGTAGGCAGAGCGTCAACGAACAAAGAAAAGTTCGTTCCGACACGTCTGCCAAGTTTGGAAGTCTATTTTAGTGTTAAAGGCACTTTGGCCTTTGTGATGACAGTAAGAGAAAACGAAACGCATCGGTTCGTCGTCTGTTGACCACTGTTTCGTCCTCTATTAGAACTAATAGTGCCAAAGTGCCTTTAACATTAGACATTGCTTTATCTCGACAGGGATACACGTGGGAAAGGACCCCTTGCGGGGAGTACCACTCTGCGGAGATTGTGCCTAACCGGCTTCTCTTAAAGAGTTGGATTCTGTTCCGATCCAAACAAGCTAAGCTCACAAGAGCGAAGCACTTGCAAAAGGTCTATTTTAGATTGATGTGTTTATCGCTATAGGGACAGATTGTCAGCCCATTGCCTCAGTACCTACAATGTAATCCTATTGCCGTGAGAAGCCATGCCCGAGAGAAGAATCAACTGGCAGACCAGTATGGAAGAAGTAGGAGAGTAAGTCATAAGAATTTGATTCAACATTATAAAAGCCTCCCGCTTAGCACAGAATGTTCATATTTTAATCCCACAAACCTATGTTTATTGTTTCGCCAATTTATCACAAAATGTTCATCAAGTGATTTAATTATCATGGCAGTGGCAAGCCTTGCTTGACCCAGGTTTTACTTTAACCTTTTCGCCGCCAAGCAATGCAAATAAAAAATTGCCACCAGCGCCACGCCAATTTTCAAAACAAATCAGACTTTTCTTATTTTATATTACAAATCGAATACATATCTGAGAGCAAAAGTTTATAAATCAAAGTAGAAGGTACAAAAAATAAAATATGCGAAATGAATACACGATACAGTTTTAAAATTGCCAGTTATAACATAAATCTGTGTCTACTTTGTGTCGGCTATAGCCGTCAGTGGCGCTGAGGGCAAGTCGCGAGCTGTCGTCTATAGCCGTCAGTGGCGGTGAAAAGGTTAAGCTTAGTGCCAACTCCATTAGTTCCCTGCACCAATACAGGGTCTTTTAAGGTCGGGTCCATGGCAGACAGTTGGAATAACTTACTGAAGCAACCCAATCTTCCAAGACCCCTCTTCTATGTGGTTGTGGTCATTATTTTGTTTGATATCAGATCCTACCTTGAGCTTAGTCCCAACTCCGTCAGTCCCCTGCACCAATACAGGGTCTTTTAAGGTAGGGTCCATGGCTGACAGTTGGAATAACTTACTGAAGCAACCCAGTCTTCCAAGACCCCTCTTCTATGTGGTTGTGGTTATTATTTTGTTTGATATCAGATCCTACCTTGAGCTTAGTGCCAACTCCGTCAGTCCCCTGCACCAATACAGGGTCTTTTAAGGTCGGGTCCATGGCAGACAGTTGGAATAACTTACTGAAGCAACCCAATCTTCCAAGACCCCTCTTCTATGTGGTTGTGGTTATTATTTTGTTTGATATCAGATCCTACCTTGAGCTTAGTCCCAACTCCGTCAGTCCCCTGCACCAATACAGGGTCTTTCAAGTCCGGGTCCATGGCTGACAGTTGGAATAACCCACTGAAGCACCCGAGTCTTCCTAAGACCCCTCTTCTGTGTGTGGCAGTAGCTATGGGTTCGATTTCTCTGACCAGAGTGGCGGCGGCGTCAATGTCTACGCCACTTTGAAGGTAGGAGAGGCCGTTTAGTCTATGAACAATGTTTTGAATTAATATTTCAGTAATTAAACTCCCTACTTCTGTGTCAATGTCAAAAATATGACTGAATGAGATTTTTTCCGCAGTTTAGCAAATTTTCTGAAAAGTAAGTTTTGGCCTTGTCACTGCATTTGTGTGGTCGTTACATAAACCATTTGGTAGGTCTATTAGGATGTTTAAAAACTCTTTGACACCAGGGTCTATCAAGTCGTTACTTACGAAAATCCATTAAATTGATTAAAAACGGGAAATTTAAGGGCAAACATACGGAGGGTACACAGATATGTTTGCGAAATAATTATTAACCACCAAACATGTCTACCTTGGTTAGTTCTAAGTGTCCTCTTTAAGTGATTATGTTTTGATTTATTACTTTGTGACATTCCTTAATGAAACATGTGATTCTTAAAGTATCCTACCAAACAGACCATTTCCATTTCATTGTGAATATATTTTTCACTTTATTATATTAAACTTATAGATTATCCATAGCCGTAATACTTCGTCATAAGAGGTGTTAAACATGCTGTTATGATAAGGTATCGTAAAGGAAAACCAATATTTACAAGAAACCAATTTATTAAAAAAATATCAGATTCAACAAAAACTTGTACTTATAAAGTGGAATGCAATACATTTGATGTACGGAATGTATAATATTTTGACATTATAAGAATATAGAATGCACTGGCAACCCCTCATTGCACTTGCATGCTGAAACAAATGACAAACGCACATATAAGCGACGTGAGACAACATGCACGGAAACACAATAACAAGGCTTTATATGCGAATGAAAATATGTAAAACCATTACAAACAAATGAAAACAACTATAATATGAAGAAAGTCATAAATTTTTTTAATTAGAGATCTTTAAAAAAAACAGAAGAAAAACAGATAGGAAGAAAAAAAAATGAAGACCATAAAATAAATTGAGAATAATAACAATTCTTGCCATAGAATACCATAAAACTCAGTATTTCGATAGAATCCGGACAAAAAAATCCACAAAGAAATTATGAAAGAAACTCATAAAGCAAATGTTCAAAAATTCCGATCGGCGCGGCATTGGCAGTGTAACCTTCATGCAACATGCTGTCAATTTTCGGTAGCGTCACCTTTTTAGTACCGGCTGGCCGCGTGAAAAAAGCGATTGGTTCTCATGCTATTTAATGAAAATGGGCTAAATCTAGACATTACTCACTTGGAAAAGGCTCTGTGAGCGATATCCTTCCTATACTGTGCTCCAGGGAAGTCAATAGCCGAGGCAGCCGCCGTGGCCGCCGCCGCCGCAGCCCTAAGGGACGCCGCCCTGGCACAGACCAGCAGCACCCTGCCCCCGGCTGTGACGAGAGACCCGTTGGCGCCCCGGGCTACTCCGCTGTGGAACACTTGGATGCCGGGGTTGGCTTGCACTTGAGATAGACCTGTGGGAAAATACACATGAGATTTTCATAGTACCTACTCAAGACTGCAGCTTAGTTATACTTGTGTAATTTGTGTATGTAAATGTACCTACATCATGCATATTACAATACAATACAATACATAAAAAATTTATTGCACCAAAAAAATTACAGATACAAAAAAAAAACAGAAAATAACAATAGTACAATACAGGCGGCCTTACCTTAAACCCCTATTAGACTATGCGATTTCAAGACAGTCTTACTAAGACTTAGCATAGTGTAATAGGACTTAGCAAGTTAGTCTGTCTAATTAGACCGATCGAGTGGATTCGGCCGTGCTAACTTGCTTACTTGCTTGACATCGCGTGGTGTAATAAGACTTAGCACGCTTAGACCGCTCAGTCAGCGCTCATCCGCCGCACAGGAGAGACGTCTGTATTTTGATTATATGGAGTAATTAATTTCAAAAGATGTTCAAAGTTAGCAACTCCTACTCTAAAGAGTCAGATGGTTCCAAAACACTCAATATTTGCATATTTGATAATTTTTCTCGAAGAAGTAAATACTCCTTTACCCATATTCTTCTTTTGTATTTTTAATATTTATTCATACTGATAGTCGCGGTAAAAGCTACGGCAATTTTCTGGTATTTCTAAAGTTTTCCCATGACTCTTACGACAACCGTCGCTGACAGAGTTCGCCTTGCAAATGAGTTAGCATGCGGTATTCAGCACAGTGTAATAGCGAGCTTGTCTAATTAGACTGTTAGACTGTCTTAGTAAGACTGAAAATCTGACTGAGAAATCGCATAGTCTAATAGGGGTTTTAGTGGGCGTTAGCTCGCTATAGTAAACCTGTTAGTTAAGGGGCTACCCTGAGCCAGGTGGCGCCCTCATCAGTCAAAAATCATCACTCACTGAAAAAGCAATTAATCGAAAATCCGGTAAACCAGATTGAAATAAAAGCAAAGAAGATAATTTAGAACATCATAAAGTTGCAATTCATAGTTCCTGGTAGTAACAGAAGGAAAATTTGCGAAAAACGGCCACTTTTAGCACTTTTGGTATCTGTAACTGCTGTAAACACTGAATCATGAATTTATAGTGCTTAAAACAACACCTCTCTGCTTCAGTACCTATTCTTTAATCTGGTTTACCGGATTTTCGATTCATTGCGTTTTCAGTGAGTAATGAATGATAAAATGAATGAATAATGAAATGGCTTACCACTGATGACGCATCCCTTGGTGGAAGTCTCAGGGTACCCCTTGGAGGCGATGACCACTCCGACCGCTGACAGCTTGGTGTTCCACTGCACTTGGTGCTGTTTGAGGGTTCCATCGACACACGCCTAGAATATTGATGTATTTGTTAGTAAAGACGTTAGTAGTACTTCCATGCTGGACTGGGAGTGATAGAAAAACATAGAATGTGCCAGCTGCATCTCCTCCCGTGCATGCTGTAAAAATCAGCTAAGGGAATCGAGGGTTTCAGTGTATTGCAATTTAGGCGATGGGCTGACAACCTGTCACTATAGCAATATAATCACCTGTATAATAAATAACCCTCAAAACTTGTCAGACGTGGCGGAATTACCTTAATTTAGGTCGTTTTTGCTCTGCCTACCCCAATAGGGATAAAGGCGTGATTTTATGTATGTATGTATGTATGTTGTTAGTAAAGAGGTCTTTAAACTTGAAAATATAGAAAGCATTTCGCCCGAATGGGATTTAAACCCATGACCTAGACAAAACGTGCCGCTGCTTTGAACGTTAACAAATTAAACCTTATTTAAAGTTTTAAGTGCAATATAAAAAAAAACACGACCTACTCGTGTAATAATAATTGTAAGTGTAGTAAGTGTAAGAATGAACCTTCACAGATTACTAAAGGCTCGTATTTATAGAGCCATCTCAAGATTAAGATCAATATTAAGTGTGGATTTGACAGGTCGTTTTGTACTGAAATGACATTTCTGATACGAACTCAAACTCGCTGTCACTCTTGAGAGCTGATTATAAATACGGGCCTAAGTTCTACCCTATCCTAAAACACGAGGACATAAATATAATTTTATTATGTTCATAATAATATGGTTCCATACCCTCATGATGGTGTAGAGGTCTGACTCCAGCAAGGTCATCAGCACCTGGGTCTCCGGGTCGCCGAAGCGGCAGTTGAACTCCAGAACCATGGGGCCGGCTTTTGTCACCATCATACCAGCGTATAGAACACCTAAAAGAAAAAAATTATGTAGATTCAGTATACAAGATTGATTTAATGTGTTTTTCCTGACTTTTTTTTTACCAACAAGACGACATTAAAGTCGCGTTTCCATTATGTATGGTATGCAGCTTGCGCGCCAGTTGTAAGTTACATTTACATGTAACTTGCGCATTGTAAACCTCAACATGCATGTAGTTTTTAACTTGTAAGGGCGTACGCTGCGTTAGGCGTCTTGGTAGTACGCCGCGCGCTAGCTAGCGGTGCTCTTGTATTTTGCTGAATTTAATACGCGCGCGTAGTCTACGCGCCGTGGCCCGTGATCACGCGTAACCCAGCGTACGGCCTTAAGGAAACGCACAGAGTACGCCATGTGTCAAGAAGCACGCGCAAGTTCTAGTTATAAGGTGAATGCCTATGTCAAACACTTGCACGCCAATAAAAACTTGCACGCAAGTTGCAGAATAAAGTTTCCAATGAATAACTTGTACGCTTGTGTGACGTCATACTTGCGTACAAGTACTAGCATAAATGGAAACCCGGCTTAAGTATTTGCCAGTTTTTAGTACATTTTAATAGATGTTGTAAATATCGCAATCGATACCGATATTGCACAAAAAACCTCCATAACAACCAATAAATTATCTCAATAATTAAAATTACTGAGTTTGAGCCTATTATTGGCTGAAAACTTGTTTGTTTTGCATTATCTGTTTGTGGATAGCCGGTGTACGCAAACTGGGGGTCACGGGTTCGAGAGCCAAGACAAACGTAACGTTATAGAATCAATAATAATATGATAGATAAGTGTATAATAGAGGTCTGTGACGTAATATCGATAGGTTTGTATGATATTGAATTTTAGTACAAGATTTTATTGCTAGGCGACGCCTCCGGCAATCTTATGTGGTAAAATCTTAGTAGTATCTTTCCTAATTATTCAATGAAGAAATTATGTCAGTTTGTTGATTTGGTTATATCATGGCGTAGTTATAATAGACTACGTACTATAATACTTAGTTACCTACCAAACATCGTCAGTTCTTTGTTTATGAAAGCATCTGAATCCAATAGATACGACAATACACACACATACATAAATCACGCCTTTATCCCTAATGGGGTAGGCAAAGCGTAAACGACCTAAACAAAGGTCGTTCCGCCACGTCTGACAAGTTTTGAGGGTTGTTTAAGATAGATCTGTATTGCTGTAGTGATAGGTTGTCAGCCCATCGCCTATATTACAATACACTGAAACCCTCGAATCCCTTAGCTGGTTTTTACAGCATGCATAGGACATTATAGAGATCAGAAGTTTAAAAAGCATAATAAAACACGCATGCGATTATCCCACGTGTAATAAAGCTACTGTACGCATTAAACTGTGTATATTGTAACATGTTTTCATAGATAAGTCAAAGTTGGGTCAAGATGATCCACGAGTATATCTCATAATACAGAATATGCATAAAAGTAGGTAATAAAATGCAGTATGTACAGTCAACAACGCTTTTAGGTTTGTTACCCTATACTCACCATCATTTGCGCTGCTCCAGAGCAATGGAGTTTTCTCAGGTTTTTATTTACATATAAAGATAAAATTTTATATACTTGTACAGTTTAATAACCTGCACAACTATACGAAATTTCATGAAAAAGCATAAACAATTACCTGAGAAAACTTCATCGGTTTGGAGCGGCCTTGTTACCCTAAAGGCGTTGTTGACTGTACTAGTTTCTAGCATGTGCCCATGGCATGTGCCCACGTGTCAGATTAAGTTATGTAGACAATCAGATAGCTCATAGATACAATAAAAGTTATAAAAACTATACTAAACTTGCAAACAAGTTGGGTTGATTATTTTATTTCATTTATTGGTAATGTCAGCATCATCAGCTCATATACTCAACAAGGGGCACGAGCCTAGCCTGGAATACGCCTATTGGGCCTAGGTCGACCACATGGACCCAATACGGATTGGTCGACTTCACCCACAAATTTGGAATTTCTTCGTAGGTGTGTGCAGGTTTCCTCACGATGTTTTCCTTCACCGTATGATGATGATGTAAATAGATTATACAATGGCGTTAATTCTCGAGACATAATACTAATTCTAATTCATAGTAGCGCCGTCACTTTCTTAATTTTGACATAAGAACAGGATAGCAAATAACCACATGGCATTGACATTCCTAATCTGACATAAGACTGCTTAAATGACGTACAATTAGAGAACATGCTCTATGCTTGTTCTTATTTAAAGCGTCTTACGTCAAATTAGGAATGTCAAAGCCATGTGTTTATTTGCTATCCTGTTCTTTATGTCAAAGTATTAGATAAGGAATAGTGTGTCCAGAATTGCCACCAATATCTCTTCCCTACGACTGGTAATCAGGTAGCAATGACCTGACTACAGATGTACGAACAATCCATGAACTCTAACCTCTCTCTTCAAGCAACCGCGCACCCCGCCGGCGGGGTCGACGGGTAGTCCCTTCATCATTTGGCCCCCACTTTGGGAGGTACCGTCCCCAGGGCAACGCCCTAAGCCGAGGTTCGAGCCCTAGCGGGCGCCCTTAGGCAGTTGTCATTTGCAATATAGGGTGTAGATTGCGTGTAGCAACTCCCCGCCTTTAGTCCGGTCATGCATTAAATGCACTCAGTCGCATAGTGCAAATAGGTCCTTACAAAAAAAAAAAAAAAAAAAAAAAAAAGAACTCTAACCTCTATCAGAAGAAAGTAATAAACAAAATTATAGACACAACAAGATAAGAATGTGCTAACATGGATAGGCCTCATGTCAGGTTGAACAATAAGATAAAATTGGGACTGTTGCTAGGGACTGAGGACATTGGACGCGACTTTAGGTGACCAATATTTTATATGAGTTACTTGATTAAGGCCCGTATTTATGAAGCGATCTCAAGATTGAGAGCAATATTAAGTATGGATTTGACAAGCCGTTTTGTACTGAAATGGCATTTCTGATTCGAACTTAAACTCGCTGTCACTCTTGAGAGCTGATTATAAATACGGGCCTTAAACATGTAGGTATTGACAGGTATCGTGTACTTTATCTACAGAATCTTCTCTTTTACCTCTTTTTACCACAAACGCATCGGCGATGGCGACACAGGACCCAACACGGGAGGAATGGGAGCCTACTGCCCTTGCCCACTGATCACTGCAGATCAGCTGTTAGATGTGAAGGACCAGGTCTTGCAGCGAGCTGTGGATGGGTTGAAGGCTGAGGGTATTAAATATGTTGGTGAGTTGACCCATAGTGTTGAAGATATAAAAACATAGAATGTGCCAAACGTGGCGGAACGACTTTTGGGTCGTTTTCGCTCTGCCTACCCCATTAGGGATAAAGGCGTGATTTTATGTATGTATGTATACGTATGAATCACACGTCATAGCTCGTGCGAATTTCATCACGGCTGATCGTCAATGAAGAGCACAACTCAATAAATAATGGAATATTTTACACAATAAGATAACAACTGACCTGTAGATCATCGGTAGCTTGGACACACCCTACGAAGCATCGAATAATGAAAGTTAAGCAATATTAGCATTGAGCGGTGAAATTAGTGATCTGCTATTTGTTACTCGTCAATTTTTTAAATTATCAATTAAAATGTATGAAAATATTGAATTAAATTCTGTTCATATAGAAATAGCTTACATGTAATAGGTATTAAAAATAACTGATAAAGAAGATAAATCAAATCGTCAATATTTTGGGTAAAAAGAGGTAAAAGAGAAGATTCTGTAGATAAAGTACACGATACCTGTCAATACCTACATGTTTAAGGCCCGTATTTATAATCAGCTCTCAAGAGTGACAGCGAGTTTAAGTTCGAATCAGAAATGCCATTTCAGTACAAAACGGCTTGTCAAATCCATACTTAATATTGCTCTCAATCTTGAGATCGCTTCATAAATACGGGCCTTAATCAAGTAACTCATATAAAATATTGGTCACCTAAAGTCGCGTCCAATGTCCTCAGTCCCTAGCAACAGTCCCAATTTTATCTTATTGTTCAACCTGACATGAGCCTATCC